>BMAU01017713.1:0-262500 GCA_019973935.1 Trichonephila clavipes
GCCTGTTAAAAGGAGCAACGAGCGCTGACGAAGGTGAACGGGATGGAAGACCACGCACCTGCGAGCTTCACGACCTGTCGAATCATCATGAGCAGAATCAAGCGATTATATGGAACTTTCGCCGTCAAAATTTGACCAAGTTTCCGCCTGCGCGAAACTTAGAGATACCGTCACAGGTATCTCAGCTCTTCATTTTTCTATTCACGGGATGGACGGACGTTCTCCCAGCCCCGAAATTCTTTCATGGACATGTACATTTCCGGCAAACAGGCCATGATCAGGAGAAAAGCGGAGATGGTAAGTGAGCTTCAAACCCTCCCACCATGTACTATCTCAGACTGCCAGGATCATAAGATTCCCTCTACCTCGGTAGAAGAGGAAAATAATTTTGTTCCCTCCCCTCCTGTTATTGAAAATAAGATTGAAAATAAAACTAAAATCAATAGCAAATCTAAGAAAAAAAATTTAGCAAAAACGTAAACAGAAAGGTAAGGATTCTACGGAAGAGTTTATCTTTCCGAAAAAGACGGCTAGACCGATCTCTCCTACCTCCACCCAGGACCCCATAGAAACTAACAATAGTTTCTCCGATCTTGAACAGGATGTCGAGCATCCTCCTTCGATTGAAACAGTAACTACCGAAGTAGTTACACCCAAGATTCCCCCTCACCCTATAATGCTTAAAATCAAAGACAATTTCAGAGAGCAAATTAAATGCATCTCAGAAAAATTCCCTAATTTACGTAATAGAATCGTTAATGACGTCGTAAAAATGTTCTCCACCGACCATGAAGAATACAGAAAACTTAAACACTTTTTAGAGACTGATAAAGATTTCGAATTTTACATTCTCAAACGCCAAAAAGATAAACCAATTAAAGCCGTTATTAAAGGCCTCCCTAATTCTGCTTTAATTACTGATATCACTAACGACTTAAAATTAATCGGATTCAATATAGATAGCTGCACGCAACTAATCTCCAAAAGAACTAAAAAAATCCCTCCCATATTTCCTAATTACTTTACCAAGAAACGACTTAAATAGTAAAATTTTTGACATCAAAAGTTGGGTTATTTGCAGGTGAAAGTAGAAGGTTACCTCGTTAGAGGAATAACCCAATGCTTCAACTGCAATAACTTCTACCATACTGCCGCGAATTGTTTTATGAAACCAAGATGCCTTAAATGCGGTAAAGACCATGCCACGCGAAACTGTCACATCAAAGAACGACAAGAAAACCCATTTTGTATCAACTGCCAGGACTTCGGTCACTCGGCATGTTATACTAAATGTCCCAAATTCCCCAACCCAAAAAAAAGGCGCTGCCTTTTCCGACCCGATTAAAAGAAAAATTTTTCAAGCAAATGGACTAAAGAGGGAATTTCCTTCGCTAACGTTGTTAGCGGAGAAATCCCCAATCAGATCCCCTCCGAAACCGAAAACCTAACTGCAAATAAAAAGGAAGACTCTTCCAGTGGATTCCTTACTCAAGATAATAACAGTTCAGATTTTTTCCCAAGTTCTGGAACTTTTTAATACTATCTCAAACCTCGTAAAGAATAACCCCAAAATCCTCGACCTTCTCTCTAAATTTAAAACAGCAAATTCCGACGAAGAAAAAAAAAACCTGCCTTCTGGCAGAAGCTATAATGAACAATATTTAAATTTCCCTATCATTCTTAATTGTAACTTTTATTTTTTACCCCTTAACTTTTTAAAATTCTCTCAAATTATTCAAATTTCTCTTTTAAATTAAGTTAAAGTCACTTTCTATTTCAAAGTACATGATTTCAATCTTAAAAGCTCACTGCCATCCTCCAATCAACGATCGCTCCATAGCCAACGCCTCCTGCACTGCCATTGGATCTCTCCTCCTCTGAAGTCACGCCCCTCTCTTCAAGCCCAAGTTTCCAAAACCATGAAAATCAGAGTCCCAGATAGAGGATAGAAGAATGCTGGCGCATTCTAGATTCCTGTTTACAAAATCATCCGTCAATCATCCGACGAAGGTGAACGCATACTAGGAAGGACTTGGCTGGTGTCTCCTCGCTGCGATGTTGTATTTGGTAACGCCCGGTTGCGCGGCAAAAGGTCCGCCATGTTAGATTATATATGATGAAAGCGTAATAAAGGAATATTGTGAAGATGATACCCTCCTCATTTTACCAGCAGGCCTGGGGCCTGTCATATATATATATATATATATATATATATATATATATATATATATATATATATACATACTAGAGGTCCCGACAGACATTGCCCTGTACACGCATCTTAAATTCAAAAATTCCAAATTTCTATGAATAAGATTTAACAATCTGGACCGTTTTGAGTAAAATTTGAGTAAAATTGAGTAAAATTTCAAACAATAATTACATCTGAATGTAATAATTTAATTAACACACGATTTATTTCAACAAATTAATAACTCAAAGAGACAAAATATATTCCTGAAATGATCACAGCACCAACTGTTGGGACCAACTTGAATTAAAATAAAAGATTTTTGAATATTCGACTGCGATCGTAGAGCAGTCTGCCGGATACAATGTAAAACATTCCAAGATTAACTATTTATAAATAAAAAATTAATTACATAAAAAATTTCTAAACCAAATTATAAATCTAAACCATTATTGAGTCCACTGGAACAGGCAAAAACTTTCATCAAAATCAGTCCAGAAGTTCAGTAACATACACACGGACAAAAGAATTACATATGTAAAGATTATTTGAAAAGATATTATTTAAAAACGCTAAAAAGCGTGAATCGTCTGCATTTTCGTAATAAAGATCGTGTTTGGCCAGTTTGGCTGAAAACAAATTTTAGACGCCAACTGGCATTTTTCAATTCCTATTATTAGCTCACGAACTCTATAGATATTTTATTTGTTTGTTTATTTATTTATCTTTCTTGGTGGAATTTTCAATCGTTAATAAAATACATTTTAAAGCGCTCAATTGAGCTGAAATGTAATGTACACGATTATTTTGGAGAACAATAAAATAATTTAATTATAATTAATAAAAATTAATTAATTAAAACTAATTATTTAAAAAAACTACTAATACAGCCACGTTGGCGACTTAGTGACCCTTTTGGTGACCTATGCGAAAATTTGAAACTGTTTTTTTCTAATGTGTTTAAACATCAGTTGAAAGGAAATTTTATATACACGATTAATTTGTATGACAATACCATACTTTAATGATAATTAATACAAGTTAATTACCACTTAATGTTGTGATTCTGTCATATGTATATACATATTTATATTAATTGCAACTATTTAATAAAAAGTAGCTAAAATAATTTTTTTCTTGTGTTGATCTAAGTAGGAATTAATTAATTTTTTTTATGTTACTTGTTTATAACAATAGCGTTTTTACAAAAATGCAGGTGAATGTTGAGTTGTATTTTTTGAATGTTTTAATTAATACCTTTTTAACTAATTGCGATACTGGACCGAATTGTGAATCTAAACCGTTCTCGAATTTACTTGAATCCACACAAAAAATTTCATCGAAATCGGTCCAGCCGTTTATGAGGAGTTTAGTGACAAACACACGCACAGAAGATTTATATATAGATATATATATATATGGTTGCATGTTTTGTTTAATATATTTACTGTGCTAATTTCATAATGTATATAACTGCAAGCACATTTATGTTTAGAATCAGTTTAATGGGTCAAATGCTCTAAAAAAAATGGCAAAACTGTACCATACTTTTCTAAAGGTATTTTTTTTATATCAGGAATGAAATAACTTGTTCGTATAGCCAACAAGTTTATGTGAGCCAATTTAGATCTGTATTTACTATTTTTGATCTGCATGTAAAATAAATGGTCTTACAAATATAGTTCGATTAAAATATACAGAATCCTTTCTATCCAATTTCTTCATACATGGACATTTTTCAACTGACAAAGATTTGTAAAAATCAATGTCGTAGCAGAAAATATTTTCTTTACGCAATGATCTGCCTTCGAGTCAGTAAGTTCAAGCTGTAGCTCCTCGGGTGCTGTATGAATATCAACAGTAATGAGATAACAGAGCAAATTGAATTTAGGCTAACTTTTCTTAAAATCCTGAGATTTTGTGTGTGTGACCTTGTCCTCCAATTTCTGAAGAGGATCTCTAAGCAGGAACACTTTCAGTTGTTTTGTTTTCCTTATAGCGAAAAAAAGAGACGGATCTTCTTTGGATTACAAGCGTGAAAAATATCTCGTTTGAAAGCGGAGTTTCTGAATGTCTTGGACAGCTGCTTAAAAACCTTTTTCACGCCGCTAGTTAATCAAACCTAGGTCAAAGCCCTTTTACTCTTTAATCTTACATATATTGTTTCTCGTATAAATAAATTAGAATCTTAAGTCACTATAAAATCTTCTCAGTGATTTAGTTTATTAGATTGTTGGAGAAAAAAGTAATCCAATTGTTGATTCTTTCTTTTATGTATTAACCTTAACAATGCCTTTTTACTGTCACTTTTTTTCCTTCCTCTACGTTAGCTTTATAAAACTGAAACTTTTCAAAGCAATCTTAACTCAATATTTAAAAAAAAAATAGATAATCAAATATTTTACCAAAACTTAATTCGTTTTGACGGGATAAATATGGTGTTAAATAATTTTAAAATTAACACATACCCCCACAGTTTTTTTTATTATTAGAAGAAGAAATAACCAATAACATTTGCATTGATTTACTTTAAGAGAAATGCATTCTATTTTTCATTGAATACAAATTTATTTAAAATTATTAAACCTGATACAATTAAACTAAATAGATTAAGAAATAATTGTAACCGTTACAGATAACTTTAAACTAAAACTTCTAAGCACAGAACTCTGAATTGGATACTTGATACCTGAAGATATTTCACAAAATTCATTTCAAATTCCGTATACCGGTGCTTCTAAAACTTTTTTATATTTGCTACCCAATTTTTTTCAATCATAATTTTCATCGCACCTTCCTCCATACAATACCAATGCATTCGAATCCAATAATATAATTTGACGTAAAGCTACATATCCACTTTAATTATAAATTATCATAATACTTGTCTTCATAATTTGAAATTTTAAATTAAATTACAAATTATGAAGACAAGTATTATATTTTGTATATAATTTTATGATATGCTCATAGGGTTAATGCTAATTATTAAACTTGTTCTTGACGTAGTACTGTTAAATTAATTATGAAATACATTGTGCAGTTCTGAGTCTATTGAATCAGTGTAAATGTGTATTTTACTTTTTAATATGTCGGAATGTATTTTGTGTTTTGCTTCCTTGCAGTAAATTAACATTTTTTTATTCTTTTGTTTTCGAATTTTCTACATACTCGCGCTCATTTGTAGGGTTATCACGCCCTCCAAGGAGGGTGCGCCCCACAGTTTGAGATGCACTGCCGTATACAGTTAATTATTTAAGACTTTCCCAGCTTATTACTTTTGAACGTCTTTTAAATATGAACTTTGTACCTAAAAATGCTACTTATAGTGTTAAAAATAGAACTTAAATAATTAATATAATAGTTTTGCATTTATGTGTGTGTGTGTATGTGTGTGTGCGTTAGCAGAATAAATAATTAGTAAATATGGAGTGAGAGAATTTTAACGTTACACTATCCAGCTACATGAGGGCTTTTGGTGATTAACCTTGCAGTTTTGAACCACGTTTAAATGACGAAGACGATACCTTAATGCTAACTCCCTCGACAAACTTCCACATCACACCATAGGAAGTAGTTTGAGCTCGGGAATTGGCCTCCTCTGCATGGTAGGTCTTCAGTGGCATTTGGCTCCAATTCATGGCATGCCAACCACATATCCTTAATCTTGAACATTAGGATGCCATGTTTCTTACTAAACATGATGCTGCCGTGCAATGATCTGACAGTTAATACATATTACCCACCGGGTCAGCATGGGTTTTAGTGCGACAAATCTCACTGTTACAAACCATGGTTATAAGACGATATAAACAAGAAGTACTTTCCCCCTACAAACATCAACATTATGCCAACTTGATGATTCTGAACCTCAAAAAAACCTTATGACTTTGAATTTGGCGCTTTCGTAGGGCAACTGCGCTGAGTCAGCAGCCTTATCTTCTATCTGGAAGTGAGAGGTAGAATATTGTAGTTGAATTCGAAAGTTAGGGGGCGTTGCTTAAGGATGCAGGAGCCAATGAAATAGACTGACAAATAAAAACCTCGGATTCTTGAATGGAGTGTTTTGATTGGATGTTAGGAGTGTGCTATTGGGGTGACTGCCCAATACACAGAAAAATAAATCTATGGAATTTAAAATTAAAGGAGATAATGGAAATAAAAGAAGAAAATGGTAATTTTTAAAGTTTAGTAAATTAAATTTCACTAACTATTTAACAAGGATTCAACTATTAGGTACGCTTTTAGCTTATGTGTTTTAGTAGTTTTCAATATAGATATCAACGGCTTAATACAATCTGTCGCAAAAAAATATATGCACCCAGAAGAAATTGAGCTACATTCACGAAATTTGGTATGCATGTAGTGTATATGAAAATAAACAAATGATTAAAAATTCAGAACAAAATATCATTTTATTAAGCGGTTACAGCTTGCAAAAGGTTAAAAATCAGTAAGTAGTAAAGCCACCTCTGGCAGCTATACAAGCCGAAATTCGGCGTGGCATCGATTCAATTAGATCACTTATGACCCCCTGTGGAAGATCCTGCCATAGTCTTTGCATCTGCGCAGTTAATTCTCCTGTATCTCGGGACGGCTGCAGTTGCCTTCCCAGCGCGTCCCAGACATGCTCTATTGGCGAAAGATCTGGTGACCTTGCAGGCCATGGTAGGACGTCATATCCTTGAAGACATTGTTGGGAGAGTCGCGCAGTATGTGGACGAGCATTATCCTGTTGATAAATGGCACCTGGGCGACTTGATAGCATGGGTAGCACAATCGGCGTTAAAATATCGTCCACGTATCTGCGAGCTGTCAAAGTGCCTTGAAGGACCACTAAAGATGATCGTGTGTCCCAAGAAATTGCTCCCCACACTATCACACCTTGTGAAATTGCTGTATGCCGCTCGACAATAAATGCCGGATCGGACCGCTGGCCGGTGCGCCTCCAGACACGTGTGCGGTGGTCATCATCACTGAGACTGAATCGGGATTCATCACTGAAGATGACACGTCTCCAGTCTGTCACACTCCAAGTTGCCCGAGGTCGGCAAAATCCAGTCGACACTGCCTATGATGTGGGGTCAGTGGTAAGCGTCTTAGCGGACATCGGCTCCTCAAGCCAACTTCGGTCAGTCGTCTCCTTATGGTTTCTCTTGATGGCACTGGATGTCAGGAAGGAGGTAAGTGGCGTTGAATCGATGCTAGCGACGTTGTTGGTGCCGAAGTGGCCACTCTTCTGATTGCACGATCCTCGCGATCATTTGTGTTCCTGGGACGTCCTGACCCTCCGCGACGGTACACTCTACCTTCTGTGATCCACTGTTGCCAACACCGAGCAACTACCATATCGCTCCGACCGAGGTGGCGGCCGATACGTCTATTCGACCAACCTGCTTCTTTGAGGCCTATTATACGGCCCCTATCAAAGTCCGTCAGCTGCTCGTACTGCCGCCGGTTACGTCTTAGAGGCATCCTAAGTCTCAATATCGTCTATCAAAGTCATCAGATTCGTTTGGATAGCCGTACGGCGCTCGTACTCATGCTTTTAAACTCTCCCAGTTGCGCAACTAATATGCGCATACCACACTTAGCCTTGTCTCATTGGCTTCGAAATTTTAATCATTTGCATATCTCTTACCAGACTACATTCTTGCCGAGTTTCATGATTGTAGCTTGATTTCTTCTGGGTGCATATATTTTTTTGCGACAGAGTGTATTTACTAAACTGAAAACTACATTAAGAAGTTCGAAAAATTTAAGAAAACTAGAAATATTGTCTTCCTAGTCCTGACCGTATATTTGTATGCTTTGAAAGTTATTGTTTAGTTCATTGTTATAATTTCGGGATTTATTATTACTTTCAGGGGAAAAGTCGGGGGTAACTTCACTGAAAATGTTAACATAGGCTACTACTTTTCGTATTTCGTAGTTATTGAAAGCACTCATTTGTGTCTATCTTCAATGGGAGAACCCTTTTTAGTTTTGGGATTTTGGGGTATTTGAAATAGCAGTTGGTGTGTCCGTATTCCTTCTAGTTTTAACTATAAGAAATATACCTCTTTTCTTTTATTTTACAGTTTTTAAAAGTGTATGCTATTTTTCACAATTTGAACATCTGGGTTGCAAATGGCAGTTTGTCGCGGTATGATAAAAGTGATTACAATAGAAACATAGAGTCACCCCTCTATACTCTCTCTCTCATTTTTTATGTTAAAATCAAAAGATTTTTTTTTAATTAAAAATATTACTTATTAGCAAATTATTCTTAAAGTTTAATTGTAGGCCAAAAAGGTTTGCTGACAAATTGTGGTAAATAGTTTTCCTGATTTCAAATATTGTGGATAATAAATAAATCTTGGAACATAAATCTGCTATATTACGAAAAGAAATCAGGTCCTGCATGTATCCAAATAATTAAGAAGAGTCGTAATTAATTATTTGATGTTCATAATAGTGAAAATAAATATTAGCTAAACACAGTTACTTGCATGCCCACCTTGTGGCAGTCCTTTAATATGTTCATAATAAAAGTTATTATGAAAAATACAAGTTTCATTTAATATCAATTGATTAATGGTAAGATATTTATCATATTTTATAAATATATTTTTAAAAAAATATTTATCATAAGCTTTTTTGAGGATTTTAATCATATCTCCTACATCAATGTAAAATATATCTTCAAACTCGTAGGTATGAATGAAGATAATATTTTTACTTTACATGTATACTGAAAAATATTTTTAATAATTTAAACTATAATAGAGTTACTAATATTTTCGAAAGTATTTTGGACAATATTTTGCAGCTTCTTGCCCGGATGTGTAATAAAGGTTTTAAAGACATTAGTTATAGTTTTAAATATATTAGGATCTTTGTGAAATGTTGGAGTCAGTAAGATATTTACGATTTTAATATCTGAAATATGTAAATCTAATTTATTAAAAAGATCTGTGTGAAATACGCGATTAATAATTTCACTATTGCCAGTATTAGACATTTTAAAAGCAGTATTGTTTTTACAGTGTTTGTTAAGCACATAAATAGAAAAACACTCATAAGTAATTGCATAATTACCCAGAAGTTTATCTACGTAAACTAAAAGGAAATTATTTTGTACATTTGGAATTTGATGCTAAAAATCTTTGAAAGTGATATCACTGTCAGTTTCATAATAAATGTTCTTTAAATCTCTTATAAATTTGCATTAATATTCATTGAAAGTTACATTAAAAAATACAAATTATTGCAAATTTTATAATGATGTTACTGATATCTTTAGAAATTTGTATTTTAATAGCATTATTGTTATTAAAGTTAATTAATTTATAACTTGTACATTTATTCATTACTTCACTAAAAGTATTATCCTTTACAATATTTTAATTGCCTGTTATAACGTGGTTACCATTATCATGTAAAACAACAGAATAATCTTTACAATTACAGACCATGCTACTATTATTTTACTTATCGTTTATATTATTGTAGATAAAAAATAGATTTTGAGGTCGCAAGCCACGTATAGTTGGTGAAAAGTGCGATTACAGTAGCCTTCGGAAGGTGGATAAGCGAAGGAAGTTGAGTGGTCAAAAGAATCTGGGGACATACATGTACTGCTTGAAAGCTTAAGTGACGCAGAACACCTTATTTTCCTGCAGTATGAAATCTCGGAGTTGCTACAAAGAGTACCGTCCGATGTGCACCAGACCTTGGGTTTCATGTACGGTGGTGCTTCAGCACAGTTTTAGATTATGGGGCGTAACCGCCTGCATGGTACTTATTCCTGGAGGAGGATTGGACGCGTTCGACCGATTTCTTGAACTCTACTCTCCCCTGACCTCAATTCTTTGGATTTCTTCTTTTGGGTACACCTGAAATAACTTGTGTATGAGACACTGTTAACTACAATTGAGGGCCCCAGGTCATAAATCTTCGTTGTTTCACCTGCAATCACTAACACACCAATTTTTTAACGCAACCAAAAACCGTTCGTTCATCGAAGTTAGCTGTGCTATACTACGCAGCCGCAACATTGAACAATTCCTTTGACAGTCCCTTTTTGCTTCCATTTCTGACGTCGAGCTGTGAGGTGTTTCTCGTTTTGTAAACATGCTTTACGTCTAATAAATGTGTTTCGTACCTCTTATTGCCTCCTTTGATTCTTCTCGACATCACTACCTTCATAACTGTTTTGGGAAAATTACACCGATTAAACGTGGTTTGCGAATCTATGTCTTATGCCAGGAAGGCGAACCTTTATGGATCAATGCGCCCTTTTCTCTGAAAGAATATTTGAGCCGCTCAGTGCACACATCGATTAACTCCATAAAACGAAAAGTTGAGAAACGCGATGATGTAATGTATATTGTTTTTTAAAATTTCTCTGATAATATGAATTCAAATATATAATGTAGAATGCATAATTGCAGATATAGCTTTCATCTAACGGTATATAAAATTAATAAGAAAGAATAGCCAACAAACAATCGTCAGTAATGTTACAGTTTTTATGTGACTGGTGTAGTTAATAGATTTGGCAACTGAAAAAAGTAATAAAGTTAAATTCAGTTTTTACATTTTTAAGTTTTTTATTACAGAAAAAGTTAGTTATTATACATTTTTATTACAGCTTTTCCGTAAAAATTAATGTTGGCAGTTCTGTTATAATATAATGTTTGTAATTAATTCATAGCAGCTTTATGTTAGCGGCATTATTCTTTGGGATGAATCAGCAATATTATAAATAATATCTTCTTCATCAGCTAGCTGTATGTGAGGGTTCGTCATTTCGATTTGTTGACAGGTTCTTATAGTAATCGTGTTTAACAGGAGGAATGAATTTTAGCAGGTCCATCATGTCTCTCCATTTTTCCCTTGTCACAGTTCTACCTTTAGGATATAATAAAGGCTGATCTATATTTTTCAAACTTTGCGGTCTACCCACTAAAGATTTTCTTATATTAATGGCTTGAAATTCTGTATCTTCATTATAGTCACATTTGAATTGTATGAGATAGGGTTTGAATCTTTCTAACTTTATCCAGCGTATTTTAAGCCAATTTACTGGAAGCCCTGTGACGGTTACTTTTCTGTTAATGATAGACTGTTCTAAAGGTTTTGTTGACAAAAAATCTTGGTGAGTCATTTGGATTAGATGAAATGGCGCTTTCTTTTTACATGTTTTGATGATATGGTACCAATCATCTGGTGAAAAAAATGTTTTGATTTTTTTTCGCACATGACTCAATAATGGCAAAATCTGAGTCATTGGGCAAATAGCTGTGTCCACTTATCAAAAATTTCATGTCAATTGATTCTGCTTTGATTTCCATGCTTTGAACAAGTTTCAATAAACTTAAGACGGTTTTAATATTTCTGTTTTGCCCGGTACATGAATCCGAATATTATTATTTTCGAAGTTTGCAGCATAAGTCTTTATGTACTTTATCAGACAAGATGAAATTTCTTGAGACCCACGAGATCCTTCAGTTTCTGGCCAAACAAACATGTGGCTTATATTCTTATTCAATTCATGACATCCAAAATTATAAACATATAAATTTCACTTATAATAAGCTACGGATGTGGTCAACTTGGGAAAGGCTAAAGCTTTTTTCAAGTCAAAAGAAAATACGAACAATTTTTCCGATGTTGCCATTCTATCGGCAGCCATTTGACTGCGAGCCCGTTCAGCCTCTTCTAAGTGAGTTTCCTTTTCAATTTTTGCCATCTTAATTCCCTCATCGTCTGAAGATTGAATTTTTATTTGAAAAGCATCACAAGTTTGACACGTATCCTTTGATGGTTGTTTAAAATGTAAATTAAATTTTGTAGAGAACACATTATAGTAATATTTTTCTTTCACTGGTGCTACGCTTTCCTTTTCACATTCTGTGACTTATAGTTCATACATTTTCTTAATATTTAAGTCAGGATTTAAATATTGTCGTCTTGGATTATGAGCTCTGGTGTAGTGACTACTGTAGGCTGGAAATGACTTTATATGCTTTATAACATTTGTATCATCTATTTTATTGCTTGCAACGCGGCCTTTGCGCTTATCAACCAAAAATGTAACTTGTTCTTTAGAACAACAATCGTATATCCGCCCGTCACTCACCTGATAAGTGTCTCTAAAATATTTTTTACAAACGGGAATATCAAGTCTCTTTTCGAAAGTAATATGTAAACGAATGTGATCTCCGTTCTTTAGTTTCATTCGTAGGGCGCCTTCCTTTTATTTCGTTAACTTTGATACAACCTCTTAAGAAAATATTTTGATCAAGTTGACTATGTAAACTAAAAATGCTTTAATAGCAGCCTCTCTCTCATCCGAAATAATCTTTTGATTGCAATTTTGACGGCATCTGCATTGTATAACGACACATGTTTTTGCAGGTATTAATTTTCCTCCCCTCTTCCTGTATGCCAAACCTTTTATCCTGTTATGCTTTTGTAAATTTCGTATCCATTTAACAGGATTACGACTTCTTTTCCTCCCAATCAATGTGTTTGTTGGGTTTGTACTGTTGCAATCCGATGAATCCGAGGAAAACGATAAACGTCTTCTTGGACCAGACTTTCTGTTGATAAATCGTATTGAAGAATCATCACTGCTTTCCTCACTCATATTATTAGTCTCACTCATCTTGATTATAACGGTATAATATTTATTTCTTTAAAAACAATCTGGGAGTAATGTTGAAAAGACTAAGAAGTACACAGTAACATTCAGCGTGGAGATCACTGCTATACTATACTTCATTCCACCCTAAGTTGACAGCGCTGGGAAGGGTAGGAAATGTAAAAATCTGCTTGAAAAAGTAGTTCCAACTTGTTTTGGAATTTATATCAACGCAAATGCACAGAAAATTTTTAAAAAGTATCATGTATTATAGAAATTGTAGGTTTAAAGATATATTTTAAGTTAATCACATCTTGATAGTTGATGGATTATTGGAGAACCTGCTTCCCGCAGGGAAGCTCAATCTCCAGTCCTGATGACTTGGATGAGTTAACATTAGTTCAGCTTTCACTTAGCCCTTTGCTGCTTAATTGAAAAATATTGTGTTGATAATTTAAAATTTACCTGGATGATAAAAGAATTTACTTGTGTGTAGGAAAATGATATTTTAAGTGTGTGGTGATTGAGTAGTTGCATTATTGTTGATTTATTTGATGTGTGTAAATAAATTAAAGCCTTGTCCACTAAAGCGGACTTTAAGAAATGGAGATCGGTGATTATTTAGGCGCGGGGTTACCCGCACCTTCAGAGAACCCGTCGCGTCTGAATTTCGCCCAAAATGAGCGAGTATTTGAGTGAGTTTGCTTGAGGATGTGTGGTCCAATCAGGGGGCAGCCTATGGTGACTCTTAGGGAGTGGGTGTGTCAATAGGAATTGAGTTTGGGTGCCGAGGCGATCCCAAAGCTCGCTTCGCTATTGGCCGGCTTACTCTGTTCCTATTGGTCGAGAGTAAGTCTGGTAGATATTTGAGCTGAACGGGAGAATTTTAAGAATGTAAAGAGAGATTAAATTAAAATATTGCGAGGTCTATTAAATGAAGGATTAATATCATATTTTTCTATACGAGCAATTGCTCGGTTAGTATGATTGTCTATGTTATTAAAAAATTTAGTAGGTATTTTTTTGAAAAAACATTTTAAAGTTTTTAGTTTGAGAGCGAATCTTATATCTTCGTTTCGAACATACCACGGAGAGTCCGTGATGATTTTAATGATTTTATTTTGCGCTGATTCCAGCATCTTGAAATTAGAATTTTCTGCGTGGCCACAGATTGGACTTGCGTATTGGAGAATTGGTCTGAGAACGAGTTTATAAATAAGCATTTTATTTCTTAGAGATAAACATGATTTCCGTGCAATTAAGGGGTAAACTTTAGCGACGGAAATATTGAAATTTCTACGTATTTGTATAATGTGTTGTTTAAAAGTGAGTCTTTTATCTAGGATTACTCCTAGGTATTTGGTGCTTTTGGACCAGGGTACGTGCGTGTTGTGTAAGTATAGTTTTGGTGGTTCTTTTTTAATGTGGTGTGAGAAGAAGACGGCCTCTGTTTTTGCTACATTTAAAGCAATTTTCCATGTTGAGAACCAGTCTTCTAGCTTAGCAATGTGCTTGTGTAGGAAGTGAGTAACGAGTTGTAGTTCGTTACTTTGTGCCAGGATCGCCGTGTCATCGGCAAACATGCAAATCGTGGATTCGCTGGTTCTAGGGATATCATTTACGTATATGTTGAATAATATAGGAGAGATGGAACTGCCCTGAGGAGTTCCAGCGTTAATATTTCTGTTAGTCGAGTGAATATTATTGACTTTGACCGCGAAGGATCTGTTAGTGAGAAAAGAAGAAATTAATTTAATTAAGTGGGGAGGGGTGTTAATTTTGATTAATTTGTAGAGTAGCCCCACATGCCATACTCTATCAAACGCTTTCTGGATCTCTAGGAAAACAGCTCCGGTTGATTTCCGGTCGCGAAATCCTGTCTTTATATACTCCATCACCCGCAAAAGCTGGTGTGTTGTGGAGAGTCCGGCTCGGAAGCCGTGTTGTTGAGGAATTAGGATGTCATTATCATTAAGGTGTTGACAAAGTCTTTTTTGAATAATTTTCTCAGTAATTTTACTGAGAACAGGTAGTAATGAAATGGGGCGGAAACTATCTGGGAGAGTAGGGTCTATCCCAGGCTTTAGGATCGGAATCACCGAAGCTGTTTTCCAAATATTTGGGAAGTATCCCACTGTGAGAATATTATTAATGATGTTTGTCAATTGAAAAATGACCGATCTAGTGAAATGCTTGCACATTAAGCATTTATTCTTTACTACCTGTGAACGAATACAGCATAAAACAACTACTTGACTGTTGGCTGATAACAACAATATTTGGCTGAAAAAACCGGTTTTCAAGATTACTATCTTCCGAAATATTCGCGCCAAATCAGCGCCATTCGCATTACGATGTTTTTCTTTAAAAATGCAACATAAGTGCTTACATAATCAGCTACTGGAACAGTTTTTTTATGTAAACACTTATTTTGCATACTGTGGAGTGACATGCGGAAAAGGGTCCTCGCCCTCACTTTGTAAACTGTGCTTTAAATAAAATATTTGATGTTTGTTACGAATATTATTGAGAGGGAGAGAGCATCTTCGGCTGTTTAAAAACAAATAAGCGTCAATGCACGGCCAGAACAGATACAGTGTTACTGAAACGATTCACATTAGAGTATGGAGTTAATCGAAATGGCTTCTGAAATAAATTACTTATTATTCAATGGCCAAAAAATTCGCCATTTAACGGTGCTAATATTTATTATTCAGGAACGTTATTAGAAATATAAAAAGTTATGACTATACCAAGGGCTTTGACACTTAATTTTAAGATTTTTCAAAAAGTGGAGTTAATCGATGTGTGCACTGAGCGGCTCATTTAATGAGGTAAGGATGCACCATCAAATAAGTTTGACTTGTGATTATTGGAGAAATAATAAAGCTAAATACACAAACAACTTAAAATTCTGTATTTACTGAGAAAAATACATTTTTCATTGTTTTGTTTTAAATATTTTAGTTATACGTGTAATTAAAATTAAAGTAACATTAGTGTGATTAATGTTGCTGCCTATTAGATGCCATATAAGTTATATCAGGATTGTAAGACGTAACAAACCACAGTGTGATTTTTGCCAACTTGTGGACCACGACCGACAACTCGCGTTTGTTCGTGATGCTTCATAATGAACTTTGTTATTTTGAGCTAAAATCTAAACCATTTTGATCGGTGACGTGCCCCAAATATTGAGTCGCGTGCCATTTGTTCGCCATTCCTGTTCTAAGGTGACTCTTCGAACCCAAGCTGCCTGCTGTAAACCCTATGAATTTGTCGGTCAGATTTGGCAACGCCCTGTATATATGTATATATATATATACATATATATATATACATATATATATACATATATATATACATATATATATATATATATATATATATATATATATATATATATACATATATATATATATATATATATATATATATATATATATATATATATATATATATATATATATATACAGGGTGTATCTCTGAATTAGTATTACATAATAATTAGCAAGATATAATCTCAATTAGTATTAGATTTCCTTTAAAGTTCTTTAGATTTCATTTTACTAAATATTTCACAGATAACTAGCTGTTTGCGAATCGAATATTTAATTCATAATTTATGCAAAAGCTTAAATAAGGTTGCATTATAATTTTTTTTAATACAATTCATTTCTTATAAGCCTTTTTCTGGGATTCAAATAGTATTTCTGACATAAATGCAACGACAGCAAACTGTAACATTTTTTTGCTCTCTTTAGGAGCTTTGAACAAAATGCATAATTATCCCATTTCTATTCAAACAAATTTCAACAGACGGAGCTAAAATATTTTTTTCTTGCAATACTTTCTTTTGAATATCAATTTAAATATTTCTTTTGGTACATTTTTTGCCAAATATTTTTTTACGAAGAAGTAATATGTATTTTTTATCATCGATTGCTCTTCTTGTTTTCAATAAGTCGTTCACTCATGTATTATGCATTTGCTTCAGCTATTTTACAACTCAAATGATCCAAGTGTAGACATTCTTCTATTTCACTGACGTAGAAAAGAAACGTCACTCTAGATTCCTGTATCCTCTGATCATTCTAAAACTTCAAAGAAATTTTTTAATATTTCTAGAAAAAATCGTATTTTACCGAAAGAGACAGTTTTAAAAGGGGTTCCATTTTTTTTTAAAAAGCTTTTAAAAGTATTCCCATCACATTTTGTCAGGGGCATGTAGAATGTGGTGTAGAGAAGAGTTCAAATCTCAAAGCATCGTTACAATTACATTGCTTATTGATGGTACACCCTGAAGAAAAACTAGTGTTAACTGCAGAAGCGTTACCTAAAAAATTGTGAAACCTTTCCAGTCATTATGTAACTTTGCATCGTGTTTCAAGCAAAATAACGATAGCTAAAATAATAGATGAACCGTTATTAAATGAACGGTTGTCTTTTGAATGCCCGTCCTTCTATTTGCTTGCTTCACTTTATATATTTATGAAAGAGCGAACCAAAAAGACAAGCAAGGAGTGGAGTCGGCTCAACTGGAAGTTCCCTTGATCCTCAGAAGAGCAAAGAGCATCATCTCCATATACATTGACAAACAAACTACCATGACGCAAAAAACAAATAGTTTCGGAAAGCTATTGGAAACTCTGGTCACTGTCGGCCCAATCCCAATGAACCTGGAGAGAGCAGAGGCTGTCTGTTGCCCGCTTTGGCCTGACTACCGGACATGACCTTTAGGGAGTATACCTCCACTGAGGGGCTTGCTGTGGCTGCTAATGATGCCTGCCCACTTTGCGGTCATGCCAGAATAGATGGCGACCACCATCTCTAATGCACTGGACTCGATGAATACTCGGCTGAGGACATCGTCAGTCGGTATGGGAGACTCGGGGTCAAATGGTCAAGAAACTAAGCACGTGAGTTGGATGATTAAAATTGTAACAAATGGTAATTCTTTATTTCTCTCGTGCTTTATATTAATGTTTTTTATTAATAATGCTCGCGCGCGCGCACGCGCGTGCCTTTATTTATAAAAATTAACCGTCATTATTTAAATTATGGAAAGTTGTGGAACTTTCGATGGCAATAGATAAGGAGATGGAATATTGAGTTTGAAAAATAAAGTCTTGAGTTGTATGTGGCAAGAGTTGCTGACATTTTTTTTATTTCCATGTTAAAACTGGCGCCCAACCTGTGGCCAAAGAACTACGATACTGTAGACGCTGCGACGAAACGCTGCAGGAAAATGAAAATTTAACCGACTCTGTAAACCTTACTGTCCCGGAAAAAATTACTGGTATTGCGCCGCAATCCTTTTAAAGCAAGAGAAATCCCTGGAAATCGAGAAAGAAAGTGAATAATCCTGACTTCAATTGTCTGAAGAAAAGAAAAAAAAGAACATCTATTTCCTGTTAAAAGTTTTTGCTATAGTGTTTTGTGCATTTTTCATATACAAGTGATAGCAATCCTGCTACAGTGTGTTAGTGCTAGGGATAATTTTATTATTTTATTTCATTGATTTTTTGGTATTCTTATGCAATGATAATTCTTAATTTTGCTGAATATTAATTTATTTCTTGTGAGATTACGTTTCCTGATTAATATTTTGTGAATTGCACATTAATAATTACTATTTTGTTTGATATTTTACTGATTTCCTATTGAATTTATGTAGCATTACATGCCTGATTATTTTAGTTTTGTTTAGTATTTTCATTGCATTGAATCTTTGTATCATTACAACTGATGATTCCTAAATTTCCTTTATATTATTTTATTATTTGAATTAATGTTCCTTGTTGGTATTTTGAATATGTTATTAATTTATTTACCTATTTTAAAAGTATTTTGAAGTGCATAATAATTTATAAGATTTTGAAGCTAGCCATATTTTAAAGTGTATTCCCATATCTGTAAGAACTTTGTTTGGACAATATGGCCTGAACCTTAGTTATTTATTTTATTTATTTGCAACTCTTAAATTTCTCTGTCATGTCATTTCTGGGAAAAGGGAAAAAAGCTGATCTCTTTAAGCTTGCTCTTGAGTTAGGTGAATGTGAGTCGAATGGAGAAGAGCTAATTAAGGACAAAAATTTTAACAAATGATGCTTATAAGGAAGACCCTGCATTTGTGAAATGTATCTTTGAGGGAATCGTATCAAATAGGATAGACGAGGAAAACAAACAAAAAGAGCAAAAACTGCGTGAATTTGAGCTGCAGAAAGTACGACTGCAAAATGAGACTCAAAGTGTCGTAGGTCCACAAACCCTACCCCAAACAAAAATTGAATTAAAAAAGCTGCTACCAACATTCAATCCTGAAGTTGATAACATGGACCTGTTCTTCACCTTATTCGAACGGCAAATGAAGCTATTGGATCTTGGTGAAGATCTGAGGGTACCCTATCTCATTGGTGCCCTACCTAGTGATGTAATCTCCCTCATTACCCGTGAGCCTGAGGAGAAATGCAGGGTTTATTCCCACATTCGATGAATGCTTCTGCAACGGTTCAAATTAACGGCAGAAAAATTCCGGGAGCTGTTTTCACGTCAAAGAAAAAACCCAAATGGGACGTGGAAGGATTATTATTTTGGAATCCGAGCATATTTTGAAGGTTGGCTCAATGAGCTTAAAATTGATTCAAGAATTTGATGATTGCCGATCAAATGAAAAAGAGATACTCTCCAGAGTGTAAGGAACATTACCTGGATATCTGGGAAGCACTTATCTCCCCTGAAATGTTAGCAGATAAGCTGGAAGCTTTTGGCAACATTCAACGTTCCCTACCCAAAGGACCTAGGAGACACGTGAAGGCAAGTGAAACCGTAAATGATGGAAGACAGGTATCATTCAAGAAACCTCTACGCCCTCCCAAAAGAGAATATTCCCATCAGGTACCAAATGAGAGATCCCCTCTCAGATGCTATGGCTGTGGGAAATAAGGAGTGATAAAATATAGGTGTCCCACCTGTAACCTCAACGTCTCGCAAAGAACAAACGTAGCAACCAATCACATCAATGCTTACACAGCTCAGACCAGAAGCCCTCGATTGACCCTAATCGACATAACTTTCTGTGGAATAAAGGGCCGTGTATGTGCAGACACAGGATCTTCACATTAAATTGCTGGGAAAAGGATGTTCCAGATATTTAAGGAGAAGGGACTCCTTTTCTAGGAAACCACATTAGCAATGAGCTTAGCAGATGATCAACAGACCACAGGTGAGGCCCTCACAACCCAAGTAATGTTAGAAATTGAGGAGAGATCAGTCTTCACCAAATTCATAATTCTCCCAAAGGCAAAGGAAAATAGAACACTTCTAGGAACAGATTTCCTTAGTTCTGCTGGTTTGGTTCTAGATGTGAAGAATACTTGTTGGTACTTCTGGGACAATCCTACCCACAAGTACCCATTTGATGAAGAATTGGACACCCTGTCCATAGTTGAGAAGATGTCCAGCAACACCTGCCAATTAAGAGAAGGGGAAGGTGAAATTTTGACCTCTGTGTGCCCAGAAGAAGAAACTTAACATCCTGCTGGAATCCTTCCAAAATGTCTTCGAACCAGGGGGAGAAGCAACAAATATTTTGGAGCACTACATTAACACGGGAAATAGTCCTCCTATCTCTGTGTACCCCCATACAGAATGTCTCCTGTAAAGAACTGTCCTGACAGCATTAAATACAAAGCTTCAAATCAGAAGCCTTCCGGCCTATTACGGACACCTGTGCTAACCCAACGTTTTGAAACCTTGGCCATTGATCTCTTCGGGCCCCTACCTGAGAGTAAAGATGGTAAAAGATGGATCCTCATCATTGAGGATTGTACCACCAAGTGGGTCGAACTGTTTGCCCTACTCAATGATACAGCTAAAGAATGTACCATTACCTTGATTGAAGAGGTCCAACTGATGTATGGTATTCCTCGCCGCCTTATCAGTGACAATGGAACCCAGTTTGTGTCTACAGTGTTGCAACAAATATGCTACCTATTAAACATCCATCAATCCCTGATCCCTGTATATCATCCACAAGCTAACCCAGTTGAACGAAAGAATAGGGATCTGAAACCACGGCTGGCAATTCTCGTCCAAAACAAGCATGACTGTTGGTCAGAGAAGCTACCCTTCATCCGCTTCGCTCTCAACACAGCCAAATGCGAAATGACAGGACAGATGGCAGCCTTTCTGAATTTTGGTAGAGAGTTACGCACTCCAAGTGAAGTTGTTAATGATATCCGAGTCGTCAACCAGAATGATAATTTTTTGCTAGAGATAACTCCCTATCTCAAGAAATCCACTCAGATTACAGAGGTGGTTGAAGAGCAACAGGATAGTAGGAAGTTTTACGCTGATAAAAAGAGAAAAGCGGCTCCAACATATCAACCTGGAGAACATGTCTTTGTAGCATCACATCCGCTGAGTAACGCGGCACAAAGAAGAAGTGCAAAACTAATGCCACGAAGAGACTGTCCCTACGTGATTTTAACACAAAGGTCTCTCTCACCATCATCGTACGAGATTGCTAGTCTTGATAGTCCGGGGGTACCTCTTTTGGTGTTTACCACACTTCTGCTTTAACTCCTTGTAATAATGACATAGTAAAACCCCTTATTCCTCTTCATAAACGTGGCCGTCCACCAAAGGTAACACAGATTCCTGGTTCCTCGTTGGGACGCCGTCGAAACCAGAGAGGGAGGATGTAATAAATTGTAATTCTTTATTTCTCTCATGCTTTATATTAATGCTCGCGCGCGGGCACGCGCGGGCTTTTATTTATAAAAATTAGGCTGTCATTTTAATTATGGAAAGTTCTGGAACTTTCGATGGCAATAGATAAGGAGATGGAATATTGAGTTTGAAAAATAAATTCTTGAGTTGTATGTGGCAAGAGATGCTGACAATTTTTTATTTTCGTGTTAAAAAATAAGAGTAAAATATTTACTGCATATTCAGAATTTCAGTCTATAAATGATCGTTGATATATCTAGAGAGATACATAGATATATAGATAGATCAAGATATATATATATATATATATATATCCACTATTTTAATAGATTGTAAGGCACTAATATACATCTAGATATTTTAAGAAATCATATCATGTTTTTTTTTATTTTTATTAATTGGGAAGCCATTTGGAACCAATTTGTATTAGATATGTTTTATTTTAAAAAGTATGCTTTCCCTATGACTAAAATTCTAAAATAAAACGCAATCTTAATTAAATTTATAAGCGATATAATGTATTTCATTTCAGATCTACATCAATCCATACAAGACTTTTTAACAAAAATATTGAAACACATGAATACAAAAAAATAACTTTCAAAATAATTTTAAAAAAGCTTTTCTTTTGCGCATTTTTTTAAATTTTTCATTAATTAAATGTATATTAAGGTATCCGAATATGTTCGGAGAAGTTTTTTAGAAAAACTGCAAAATGTAAAAATCTTGTTGCAATATAAGATTCATTTTTCTTAATAACATTTAAAATTTCAGTTAAAATTAAATACTGGAACACACTTTTTAACAAATTTAAAAATTTTACAGAAGTTTTAATAAAATTTTAATATTTTTTCAAACACTCCTACTTTACTACTACTACGTTTCCTTTTTTTTTTTTGAAAATACATCATAATTTAACAAAATTATTATTTTCTCATAACCACTACTCTGATCTACTCCTCAACCGAATTGAAAAAATTCCTTCTTGAAAGAAAAACAATTTTTCTGAAAGGTCTGTGACTATCCCATTGTATTACAAACTCGATCCCTCTTCCTAAACTAGCCCAATTGCCTCCGATTGATAGATCTATCACATGATCATTCTTGAGACACCGTTGAAAAGGGGTGATATTTTTTTCACTCTCAAAACTTATCTTAGATATACTTCTTGTTTAATTGACTATAAAAAATAATTTTTACTTAAAATAAAGTTCTCGGGTAAGTATAAGGTAGCAACATCAAGATAAATGCTGTAACATTATAATATGGGTTATAGAAAACGCGTGATTCACGGAATATCATTAACCTTAACCCTCTGAGTGGATGACCCGCTAATTGAATTTCACTTCGAAAGCGGTCTACTTTTTCAATGCTAGCGCTAGCCAAAACGTTTCAGATAAATTTCGCTAACTGCTACAAAAACGCACAGCAGTTTAATGCCTTTCCCTGTTAAAACTACAGGAGGTCCTCAAATGGTTTTGCAGCGGATGATTTTATTGCTTTGCGGTCTCTGTGTTGTTCAAAACGGGAGGTTTCTCATTCACAGCTGTGGCCTAGGGAGAGGATTGAGAAATGGACATTTTCTCTACTTCAAGGCCAACAGAAACTTCACCCGATTTATTGCAAATATATATTTCATATATTTGGAAAATTTGCTCAATTTCTGATCTAAAAACCAATTAGGTTTTAAAAAATTTTAAATTTCTGAGTTTTGATTTTAAATTCGGTTTCATTTTAAAGCATTTTTGCATTCCTAGATTGAATTAATTAAAAATATTTTTAACACAATCCAATATTTCGTGTGAATTGGCTATTAACAACAATTTTAATTTCTAAAATCATTTCTGTTTGCTCATGTTTTTAAGTTTTTGAGTTTTCTCAAATTTACTTAATTAAGATTGATTTAAAGACCAATTTATTTTTTGACACATAGTTTATATAATTTAAAATCTCTTTACTTTGTTTTCATTATTTTTTTTTCTTTTGAAAAATGCCATGACTAAAATGTGCGCAGGCTACTGTGATGAATAATACTTGAAAGGGATGGAATATGACTGAAAATGGTAAATCTAAAATCCAGCTTTTAGGTGACATTACAATTAGACTACAGAATACAAATGTTGCAGAATGAACTAAATATTTCCCTGATATACCACCAACTGCACTATAATAAATCTATTGTAGTACTAAACTGCAGTATTTTAAAGTCATGCAACAAAAACTTAAACTTGCTTAACTGCCACGATGGGGAACTGAGAAAAAAATAGATATTTACAAACTTGGTGATTTCTGGATTACGTTTGAATAACTACTAATTTCTCTATAAATATTTTGCATTTAAAACTCTTGTGAATATATAAAGTTCTGATAAAAGTGAATAATTGAGATCAAATTAACAGTTGTTATCAATGTTATGTCTTAGAATATTTTGAATTAAAAAAGATATTTCAGTCATATTTATTTCAAGTAGAATTTTCATGTAGAGCAGAAGTTGGATAGTAACAGATTAAAAAATTAAAGCTTTACAGGCATTGGAATTTTTTTTATGCCTTTACAAATTTTAAATATGTTTTTTCAGACTTTTTATTTTGAAGATGAGAGTGTTTTCTAATCCCTAAGGCGTTTTTCCTGTTCAAGATACAGTTTTGAAATATCTTGTAAATGTTCCCTTACATATGTTCTATAAAAGTTCATATGGATTTAGGTCTGAGAGCACTAGTTATTTTTTTAAAAATATCTTAATGTTAATATTTAAAAAAATTGGGCTTTTTCCAGGTTTAGCCATAAAAATAATTATTAAAATTCAACAAAGAGATATATTTTAAATTTTATACTTTTTGTTTCCAATAATTTAAGAAATATTAATCACTTATACAATAATTAAATATTTTTAATAATTTAACATTTTATAAAAGTTTAAAAAAATTCAAAACTGTTCAATGCTTTAAAATTGTGAAATAATGGCTTGTCAAACTAATCTATTATTTTCAGAATCAATATAATAGTATAATTTGAATATAAAACAAAAATTAATTTTACTGTGACAAAACTGTTCATGACTTCTACTCATACTGTAATAAAAATGAAAGATAAATATATAACATAGTGGCAGTCAAAAACACATTCATATTATGTTAAAATCCTGTCCCGATACAAATTTCAATGCATTTTCCAAACTGTAGCTAAAAGCAATTATATGTTTATTGGGCCAGAAATTATTTATATTTAGATATATGTTTCCTTATTAAGTACATAATGAATAATGGCAAGATAATTTGTAAAATCGTGAAAGATTGTACTGAAGAAAAAAGAATGACATAATGTTAGATAGTTGGAAATTTAATTATATAATACACAAATATGCATGTTTTAAAAGAAATAAGTTTGCTAAGAAAATCAAATTCACTAAAAATTTCCTGAATAAAGTAAATCAGATTTCATCCTCAATTACATATAATTGTAAGAAAATGTTTTTTTTCAATTTACAATTAATTACAAAAAACCTTTTATAAAAAATAATTTTAACAGGTATAAATAGCAAAAAATATCAAAGAAGTATGAGAAAGACACATACATATCGTTTACAGAAATGTCACATTGTGATATTTTTCGAAACACGGCACTGCACACAGTCCAACATTACAGTCTTTAGATTGAAAACGAGTTTCTTTTCGAATGCGTTTTCCATTATCATTTATCTTAAGGTTGCATACCACACATTTTCGCGATGTTTTTTTTTCTTTTTTTGAACAGTCACTTTCTACATATGAAGGGAAGTGCCTTCCAATTAAGCGGACTACATTTTCAGAAATTTTAGGGGAAACAAAGTTTCGAGAACTAGAATCACTACTTCCTTCTTCTATCAATCGTTCTATCAGTTTCATTAAAAGACCAATATGATTTAAAATCCCGCCATTTTAAAATCCCGACCTCGTTTAAATTATATCTAATGTGCATATTTGGAACTGTTTAGCGTACTCGAATTAACTCAAGTGCACACGTCAAGGGTTTATATTGCATTCTAAGTCAACACGGTGGCTACTGACGAGCGACTACGTAATTTTGATCCGCGGTTAAGTGACGAGGACGATACCTAAGCTGATAACTCCACTTCCAAACTTTCACATCACACCAACGTGAGGACTTTTGACCTCGACGTGTTTAACGCGCATCAGCTCCTCTTCAACGCTAAACTGTTGTGGTACCAGGGCTCGAACACTGGGCACGAGTTCATAATCATAACCATCAGTCTACCGTGGCCGCAAAAGAAAATAGCAAATTTGAAAGAAATACAATGGAGAAGTATATTTGAAGAAATAACTTCAAAACTTAACGAAAAACCAAAATATCAAAATTTATTTTAGGAATAATAGTGAATATAACTTCGTGCACCTAAAACCACTTTATGCAGTGTATTTTGAAAGTGAACGTTTCCTCTTTTAGAGAAACTTACTATAATTATGTCAAATTCCTTTCATTTTGCTCTAAGAGGATCCCCGAAACAACGTAATTTTTTTGATACAAAAAATTACTTATGGTTTAATCTAATACAATTCCATATAAAATGAATGAAAATCCTTTTTTATCATATAAATTGTGTTTGAATAGGAGAGGGTTAGTTAATAAGAACATTTAAAACGTGTCGGCAATCTATGGACCAGTGGCACGTGGTAAAATTCTTAGTGGGACTCAGCACTACTCTACAAATTTGTCAATTCTTAAGTGCATGAAAGTTCATAATAGACCTTATTTGACAAACATCTTCTGAGAGTTATGGACATTTATGGAACTACAAAATAATCTGAAAGATGATAATTCTAAGGATAAATTTACAGCTATTTTGTAAAGTATTGAATGTTATTCTTAGGGGATTTAATTGTTGAAAAAAGAAAATTGCATGTACTCTGCTTTCCACCTATGATTCGGCATATCAAAGTAAAAATTCTTTCCTAATATGAAAAATATTTCGACTCCGCAAAGAAATTGTTTAACAAATGAATGCTCAGAATCGTGTCACGCATTATACCCCTGGTTTTGTGATAGGAAAGAAGAGTGGTGAAAGAGTTAATTCGCATTACAATTTTTATTTAACTCTAATGAAGAGAATAATTTATATTTCACTTTGTCTATTTCTTATTTAAATAAATATGTTGGAAACACATACATTTTTAATTTTTTTTATCTTTGTTGAAGAAATAGTAACATTTTATATTGTTTATTTTTACATTAATAAAACTATTTTATTGATCCATAATTAATATAAAATAAAACTGTAAATCTAAATTATTTACCTCTATTCTTTAAATCTGCAAATATTACCGTAAGAAACGAAGGATTTCAAAAATTTCCTACTATGTGGCACGCTGAATGATACTGACAAATTGGTTTGGCTCGTCTTAGCTACACAGTTGCCACCCCTGATTTAAAAGGTTGGGTAAGATAACCATTATATTTTTAAAATTTTATAAATATACAAAAGGAGAGTATTTTGGCAATACATGTTTTAAAAGGAGTAAAGTTTACGAGAACGAAATATAAAATTGCGTTAAAATAATTGGTACTCTATAACCATATATATATATAAAGAAGTACGGTCGATAGAGTACTGTAGTTACTGCAAACTCGTGACAATGAATTGGAAATTAAGTTCACAATTCATTGTTATTAAAATATATAAAAATTTACATGACTTATTTTTGTATTTGTTACTTTTATAATCCTTACTGAGAAAGCAACAAATGGGAGTTCATTACCTGCCAAAACTGCAGAGGCCTGGTTGTTTACTCCACAAGCTCCTACCTTATACTTACTCTGCCCTACTAAGTGAAAATGTCGTCTTCTGCTCGTCAAGATCATGGAGTTGCAGATATTGTTTTCCATATATTTTAAATATTAGTTTTCTAGCTTCTACATCAGCCTTTTAATAGTCTACACTCCTGCAAAGAAGTCTGTATTCAAAACTATAAAAACTTATTATTCCCGACAATGTCATTTATACGTTAATTTTTTATAATCTATGAATGCGTTAAACTATTAATTTGTTATCGAGACTATTTAATATTAAATGCGAAAAAAAACGAATAAGTTTCAAACTGAAACTTAAATTGAATTTTTTCAAAAATTGTCATCGATATTCTCATAACTTTTACATATTGTCATTTTAGCATATCACACATCTATCTTCTATGCAAAAATCTATTATAAGTTCATCAAATGTTTCAGCATATTTTTACTCATAACATGCAGTTTTCAACCACTTTGTGAGGCCGCGGTTGCCTAATGGTCAAAGTAACGGACTTGTAGCTGGCGTGTCATGAGTTCGACCCCAGCACCACTGAAGTTCAGCCGTGTAAGAGAGCGATGATCAAGCGTCATCCTCGTCACTTGACCATGGTTTAAAATAACGAGGTCCGTCGCCAAGTGAGTGAATATTAACGCGTCGCGCTGTTCAGCTACACGATGTGTTTTTAGTGATGGACCTCGTAATTTTGAAGCATGGTCAAATGACGAGGGCGACACCTGAGCTGGCACCCCCTCTCCTAACTACCACACCTCACCAACGAGAGGACTTTTTAGCTCTCAATAGATTTAACGTGCATCGCAGCCCTATCCGGCGGGTCTTTTGTGGAACTGGGCTCGAACACGAGACATGGCAACCATGATTCGATACCTTGACCACCTGGTACCCCGTCTACAGGTCCGTTGCCAAAAGCCCTCAAGTAGTTAAGTAGAGAAGAGAGAGAGTGCGACTTTAATATCCCCTCATTTAATCAAATTATATGAAATTTAAGTAATACTTGAAAAAATATTAGAATTAGAATATATATATATATATAAATATATTAAAAATTAATCTAATTATAATTTTAAATATCCAAAGAATTATTAGTATTTATGGTAAATATATATATATGTTTTTCAACTGAGTATGTGAGACACGCATAAATATCTTTTTCGAAATTCCAATGCAGAATTTCAGTGGAGCTAATTCAAAATTCCTAGTTTTGCATGGTTAAGATTATAAAAATGTCCAAATTTTAATCACCTTTTCTTCAGTCAACCACTAATGGAACATGAATGATGAGTGATTATGCATAAATATATACTTTTTTAACTTGAATTTAAAAAGGATCTTTATATTTATTTATATGCGCAAATGTTAACAGTAAATTTGTCCAGATATGCTTTTAAATACTCTTTATTTGAAGATTCAAGTTCAAAAATATAAACTTGAAGTTAAAGTTCTCTTTGAATGAAATTTATGTTCAGACATTCAAAATTCAAATATAATTTGTTATCTGAACAATACAAAACAAGGGATTCTATGTAAGATGCCCTGAATACCTGGCTTTAAAATTATGAAAAACTAAAAGATTTAAATAGGGGTTTTTTAACAATGCATAAAATTTTTTGCAAATAATGTAATACAGAAGCTTAAAAATTATTCATGTTTAGAAGTGTCCGAAATTTTAAAAGATTTTAAATTTTGAATCTTTTTTTTTTATTTTTTGACACATAACAAAATAATCATTTTTAAAAAAAATCCATGAAAATATTGATTAAAATAAGAAAAATGAAACAGTAAATTATCCTCAATGTTTTAATATATAATTTGAATTTAAATACTACAGATATTTTTTAAAAACTTAGACATACATTATAAAAACTGAATTCCATCTGAGAATTTTAAGGTAAAGAAAAAAATGAGAATTCTCAACTCGTTGACTTGCGATTATTTCCCTACACTTTAGGGTTTAAAGAAATTCTTCAAAGAGTTTTTTACGATTGCCACAGGAACCGGTCTCCCCGTTAGCCATAAAACTTCCCCTCAATGCCCATTGTGTCTCCCCGACTGTCTCTAATTATCTTTCAAGATCGTAAAACTTTAAAGGGGGGAAAATAATTCGGAAAAACTCGACTTTAACGTTTTTGAACACATTACTTGAGGGGGAAAAATCTGTTTGGTTCATTTTTGGTGAGTCCCCGTCCTTACAAAAAATTCAGTGTGGTCCGTTTTCGAAGCCTCTCTAGTAGGGCGGAAAAATCCGTGCTGTCCGTTTGGAGGGTTAAATATGAAAATGAAAGTGGAACTAATATGACGCTATGGATTTTTCAGCCAAATAATTGCCATTTGGCATGATTTCAAAATCCAGCCAAGAAAGATTTGCATTCTGATAACAAATTACATCTTCAAGAAAATAAAGTTTTTTAATTTAACTAGTGTTTTAGGTTTACCAAGAAAGAATTGCTTGGATAATGACAATAATATAAATTTAAACTCATTGGCACAACAACCTTTGAGGACCAAGGTCTACTGTGTCCATCCTAGTATATGTGACAATTGGATGCTGAGGTGCGTGAGCAGCAGTAGCGACCTGATAGTCAGTCTGAAGCGAGACTTCCAATAATCCCTCAAGCAAGCTTGGTACTCATTTATCTACCCACTACAGTAGGGATGGAAGGCTAAGTCGACCTTGCACAGCCCGGGAAAGTCAAGTATGTAATATACACTGCTGGACAATTGCTAAGGACGGATCACAAATTGCTATGTAGCATAACATTAAGCGAGACATGACGCCTAGTAGGATAAAATATAGTTGCCACACTGTTCAGACATTAGAATAAAGAATATTTATTTTTCTGGAAAGTAAAAAAGCTGTGAAACATCTGAAAGAAAAAAAAATGTTCATTTGATCTGCGCATGGAGAAATGGAACAAAATTCATCTAAAAGTCAGCCGGCACCTTAAAGAAAGGTATCAGTACGGGATATATCCACCGTGGAGTGTGATGCAACATTCCACACGTCGTACAATACTTTACACAACATTATCCAGCAACTGTTGAGGCAATTTATCCCATTCCTCCGTGAGTGCACGGATAAAGGTTGTTCTTGTTTGTCGGAGGATAGTTTCGACCAGCAACTTGCCTCCCGAAAGCATCCCACACATTTTCAATGGGGTTCAGATCTGGAGAACGCGCTGGCCATACGAAACGTTGAATACCCTCGCTGTCTAGACAATCCTGAACAGCGAGTGTTCGATGAAATGTTGCGTTGTCGTCCATAAAAACAAATTTATCACCGACAGCACCACGGAAAAGACAAACATGAGGAAGTAGAACTTCATCAATGTATCGTTGGCCCGTCATAGTCCCATTCACAACCACATGTAGGCGCGTGCGGCCATTGATCATGATGCCGGCCCACACCATGATACTGCATGTCGGATATCGGTCCTTTTCCTGGATATTTTCTGGACGATAAGCAGTACCACTCTCGCGCCAGATCAGTTGGCGTCTACAATCTGATGACAGACTGAACCTACTCTCATCTGAGAATAGTACGCATGCCCAGTCCTGTTCAGTCCAATTGTGATGCTCACGGCACCATTGCAAACGGGCAGTACGATGCTGTCTGGTCAATGGGACACACACAACAGGTCTGCGTGCGTATAATCCTCCTCCCCTCAAACGTCTGGCAAAAGTTTTTCGGGAGATCTGCTTTCCTGAGGCAGCAACAAACTGATTTGCCACCTGCTGAGCTGTGTGGTGCTCCTGTTCCTTTTTGCTGATAGGACGATATATCTGTCTTCTGCAGACGTCGTACTTCTAACACGACCTTCTCCGTTCCGTCTACTACACATTCCAGTAGTTTTAAATGACTTCCAAAGCCGTGAAACAACGCTGTGAGCGATGTCGAACTCCCTGGCAACATCTGTTATTTTTCGTCATTCTTCGATCTTTCCAATAATTCGGCCACGCATAAAATCATCTATGTGATGTCGGGAAGACATGCCAAAAATATTAAGTTCGTCTATTAAATCTTTCCTGTAAAACTTTTACTTGAAACAACAACTGTCCACGCGCGTCAAAACCTTTAAAGCTCTTATGAACGCTATCACGTGATGAACAGATGTGGAAAAAAAATTTGCACACTCATACTTCTTCTTACTATTATCCCGCACTTATTCTAATTTTCCACATTTTGCTTTTTTTTCATTTTGTGGTTGCTATGGATCATAGCGTTATCCGTCCTTAGAAATTGTCCAGCAGTGTATATTCATGAATTATAGCTTCATTTGAATGATAAATGCAATTATACGTATATTGTACCAGAAAAGAATAGCAGCTTAAATAAATCAATAATTGCAAATTACTTTCATAAAATTTTATCAGAATACTATTGTTACTGTTAAGTTAGTGTTGAGTTTTTGAATAGAACGCAATATTTATGATACAAAGTATTATTAATTACTGCTACTCTGTAACAATATTAAATAACATGATATTGTTGCAATTATTTTTTGTTTTATTCCACAAACAAATAATAATCTACATGAAAAAGGTTTTTGTTTTAAAAAATATATCCATTACCTGTTCACCAAAGTAGAATCTATTTTCACATGAAATAAAATTTGTTTGCAGAAATAAATGAAATTGATTGATTCGAATAAATTATTACCATGACTAATTCGGTAAGAACTAAGACTAATTTGGTTCTTTTGTTAGAAAATGCTCTGTTCTCAAGATAACCAGTATAACATGGTGTTTCTGTAAAAAGTTATGGATCGGTCATGATATGGACATTTATGGTAGTCGTTGTTTTCCGCTGGACCTATCGTAACCCTGAAAGAAAGAATCACGTAGAAGAATATAGAAAAATTGTGGCTGACTGTATCCATCATATATTGCAAAGTTATTTTTTTTGTTGGAGATGGGATTTCTGCAGGAATTTAATGCACCTATCTAAGTAGCGGACTTGCCCTGGCATGGTTTGATAAACACGTGGCAGTGGTTAAATATCTACATTAACACACAATCTCCCAACCTAAATATAATTGAATCGTTTCGATTTATTTTAACGTTTTATTTAGCGTTCAATGCAGAATCGATATTCTAACATCGGCAACTCACCCAGACTTGCACAATATATCTATGGAAAATTATACAATAATTATCACTTTCTTGAATCGATTTCTAGGTAAATCCAATCTATATTGCGTACCAAAAAGGCGGTAATACATCATACTAAAAAATGATTCTTTACAAATCTAAGGCAGCATTTCTCAAAATGTGGGGTGCACCCTTTGGAGGGGGCGATAACCCTGATAACAAGCATATTGAAAATAAAAGGTTTAAAAAATAATTTTTTGGAATGAAGTAAAACAAAAGGATTTCTTACATAATAAAAATGCCCATTTACACTGATATAATTTATATTTATCATCTGGTGATCATCAAAAATAAAAGATTCCACTTCAAACGCTTATTAGCTATCTTTGATCCTATAACCGTATAAAAATATTTTGTTTGCTTTGCTGTAATTCCAGGATAAGATATATTTTTATTACGTTTCTTTTAACCCCTTAAATACTACTTTTGATTATCATATATTTGACCTTCAAACTTACTAGTATGTTCCACCCCATCTCTTTTTCTTTTAGGAAAGTTGTAAATAATAATTTTCTGTTGCTTTTTTTTCATGTGAATGAGTTTTTCTATAGAGGGATAAGAGTATTGAGAACTTTGACGGATTATTTAGCATACATCGATATTTTCATACTGAATACACTTTTAACATGGGAGCGGTCGCAAGAGGCGCAGAGTCATCCCAGGCTCACGAAATCGTTAATTTTGGTAAAACTGTTTATTCGTTTACAGTGAAATTGACAGTATCCTCCTATTAGACACTCTTAATGGTAACTAAAAGAAATTTGTCACAAATATGCCTCGTTTTTGAGAGTGGCAAACGTTTTTTTACAATCAAGGTACTTGTGTTGACCGAGTTCACTGCGCGACCACTTTTGTTCAAAAATATTTTATATGAACATGCTTCACTTTTCGCCATGAAAATTTTTTTGATTTTGATTGCTGTGTTCTGCAACTTATTATGGTTTATAAATGTAAATGAGCAGAACACATAAAAAATGGGCATCTGTGATCTTTATTGAAGGAAGTTGAAACTGATCAAGCAGTTGAAGAAAATGCTGAAATAATGTATATTAATCAAGATATATATATAGCGAAAATAACTATGAGAAAATAAATTAGATAGACATAAAACGTTTGAGTGTTGAATAGAAATTTTAAAATGTTGCCTTTAGTTTTATTGGATTTTTTCTCAAATTATCAAAGAAAAATTGAAAAGTCCTTGAAAAAATAGGTAAGTTTATTTTCTCTTAATTAAATTATTCACTGGAATTGTGATTTTTATACTGTATAGTAAAAATAATTATAAAATAAATTATAGTTTAAAAACAGAGAAAAACACGGATTTATAGTGAAATGAACTAAAAAGTAAAAAAATAAAAATAAATATTACTTAAAAGTAACATGTACAAAATTTAATTCTTATGTTGTTAATTTGTAAGGTTTATAATAAGGACCGTATTGTAGCTTTAGCGCCAAAAAGTGCATTATTATTGCATTCAATACATTATTATTTTTAGGGGGGGCAACATAAAAACTATGATCGAAAATTGGGTCACCAGTAAGGAAAGTTTGAGAACCACTTATCTAAGGTATTTGTATTATTTTGATAGCAGCCTGTTAGTAGGTAACATAAAAGTAGCATCAAAGAGTACGCATGATGCCTTCCAACAAATAAGCAATTTTACACTCAACAATAATGTCAAAATGGAGGCTATTTTTAACCCTCCAAGCGGTTAGCACGGAAAATTCCGTCAATGTAAAGATACTTCAAAACTGCACTGCAGGGGGTTTTTTTTGCCTTCAAGTAACATTTTCAAAAAGCCGTACTTTTCTTAAATACTTTCCCCCTTTTAAAGGTTTAACATCTTGAAAGATAATTAGGGACGGTGGAAGCAACACATCAGGACACTGATAGGAAGTTTTATGGCTCGCAGGGAACCCCGTGTTTGGACCCTGGAGCAATCAAAAAAATCGGGGGAATTTCTTTACACCCCAGGAAGTGTTTGTTAGCTTGTATTTTAAAAGTTTTAAAAAGTTTTATGTTACAATTCCCTTTTGGTTTCATATTAATTTGAAACTGTAACAAGTTGGGGCGTTCAGGGCACTATTTTATATATTTAGGAAATATTCTTTCGCTTCATTTTTCTTATCTTAAGGTATCCGACTAAGACTTTTTTAAGTTTTCAAAAATCCCTAATATTTTTACATTATCAGTTTCACTTTTATACACAATAATAAAAGTGCAGTTAGAAATAATATATGTACATAAAAAATTTGCAAAAATTAAAATTTTTAAAGAAATTTTAATCAAATTTTGGAATTTTTTCAAACACTCTATTTTTTAAAATATTTTATATTTTCCATAAAAATATTGCTGCAATACATTTTTTTTAAAAACACATTTCTAGAGAATGACCTACAAGTGTTAAATTACTTCTTTTGAATCAAAAGTTATGGCCAGTCGAGCTTGCGAACTAGGAAATTCAATCAAATTTTTCAGAAAAAGAAATACAACAATAAAATTAAAAATTGTTCAATTTCTTAGCTTGTAGGTCATTCTCTAGATAATACCAATAATAACATTTGTGTAAAATTTCAACAAGTATCTCTAATAGTTTTTAGATATCATGTTTGAAATATCATGAAATTTACAAAAAAAATGGTTTTGAGAAAAATGCATTTAAACTTTATAAAATCAATTTCAAAACAAAATATGACAAGTATACTACTAAAACTGATTTTATAAGTAACACTCCCCTCTTTAGAAGTTTTTAAATTTTTTCTTTCTTTGGGCCTCCTTTTTTTTTTTTTCTGGTTGATTTTATAAAGGCAAAATGTTGTTTCGAGTCACCGACTCGAAAGATGTCAACAAATCTCTCATCACGCAGTATATAATTCCCTGCATTTATGCCAAATGCTTTCAAAATACCTAACACGTCAATGAAAGCTTTTTTAAAAATAATGACGGTAATATATGGGGAAATGGTTTTAGCTCGATAAAAGTTTCTTTTAAAATGATTTGCACACAAACAGGCGTTAAATGATACATTTTTATTTGTGTCTTACCGTGGAGGCAATTTTATAATAACTGCTTATCACTCTGCTTTGTGTACACAGGTTTAACAATATTTTAAAGTTTCACAGAAATACATACAATTTTTTCTGTTTATTGTTTTCTGGTGTCGTTTCCTCGTTGATAGTCACACCAGTTCTCAGCTCAAAAAGGCCCATATATGGGTTTCCCCTGTTGGAGCAACAGTGAAAAAATACTGCTATTGTAGCACTTAGCATAGCTTTGGCGTGATTGGTGTTAGTGCTAAAACAGTGTAGAATTTTATTAAACATAACATTGATAAGTTTTTCCTTCTCACCGAGGTTTTTCTCGCCTTTTTAAAAATTTTCTTTTCCGACTACTCAATCTTTCTTAGAAGTATCTTATGCACTCATATGATGACATTGTTGACACCATACACATCTTTAACAGAAAGGTATACTTGGAATCACCATCACAAAAGAAATACATATTTTTAAAGATTTCGTAGTGCAAAAACATACAAAGATTTTGTACGCACTATGTTTGAAGTAAATCCCAGATGATTGCAGGAACACGCATGTATGACTGGACTTATAGAATTCTAAAAACTTTGATAACATTTCTAAATCTAGAATTTCCCAGTGTCAATGTATAAAGTTTCTATAGAAATCACATTTAGCGATGAATGTCCATGTGTCTCTTCAACGGATATTCCACATTCTTCAACTGACATTTTGAAACATTTTATAATGCTTTTCGCTTAAAAAGCAGTGTCGTTCATGGCATCTTTAGCCGTTGGTGTAGCAGCACAGACAAACTTTCTTTCACAATGTCTAAATGCTCCTTTTGTCATACAAGGCCAGTTCAGCTTAGCACATAGCTTTTCACAGGTAAATATCATCTTTCAATCACTCACCTTCTAAAAAATAGGTTGCAAATTAATAACACTTTGCTTTTTAGCTTTTCAGTAGCTGAAAAAAAGGACGATCTTTAATGCATTTTTCAAGTCACATTGAAGTCAGTCCAAACAATATGCGGGTATAGATTGTTCTCAAAACAATTGGAGAAACACAAACTTGAAAACACACTTCCCAATTTAAATAAAATATTCTATTACCTCTTAATGTTCCACTAAAACATTCTTTGTTCTGTAAAAATACCTTTACTTATCCCAGTTTTCGTTCATCACAAATTTGAGCACTTCAAGTCAAGAACATTACAAGTCAACACTTCCACTGTTTTTGTAAATGTCTCACCACATAGTTGCGTTTTCAAGAGGTTAATTTGATTCAATTTTGATAATATCAAAGCAGAAAAGAAACAATTAACAATTAAAAATTGTGCAATTAAAGCAAAAAAAAAAATCAGGTTTTTGAAGAAAACGACACGAAAGATTCAAATCAAAACAAAAACATATGAGGTCAGAAGAAACAGATGTTGCCAATCGCAAAAGTCCAATTAAAGATTGAAATTGTTGCCTATCAATAAAATAGTTTAAAAAATGCCAGAAATTGTTTTTAAAATTATAATGGGTTGAAATTGCAAAAATTATGGGTAAAAAGTATGTGAATCAACTTCCGGTTTTCGATTTCACCTCTTCCGGTTTCAATTTCACCGCTGTAATAATATTTTAAACACCTGTAACTTTTTTCTAATTATCGCACAGACAAAACAAAGGCAGATTTAGAAAGATAATTGTTTGAATTTTAAAATATCAAATAAAAGAAAAATGTGATTTTTGACCGAAAATGACGTTTTCAACGTATCGGATACCTTAATCAATGCTTTCAGTTTTGAAACATGATTATTTCATTATACGATGCCAAAAAAATTAATAAAACACCAAACACTTTAAAAATTTGAAATCTTTTCAACTTTCCAACCAATAAAAATGAATAAATTTAAACTTCATCAAATAATTTGAAACATTTTCTTACACTTTGATAAAAATAATAACGAAAAAAAAACTAATTAAGATATATTAGTTTTTCTTTTTAGATTTCAAAGCCCAAGTGTTCAGGGAAGTTTACGTAAAGTGCCTAGTTATATATTGTTAAAATACACCGAATTATATTTGAATTTTAAGTGCTTGAACTTCAGTTTACACCAAAGGCAACATGAATGATTATTTTCCCACATTTTTTTTTTATAACTTGAATGTTTGAATAAATGGTAATCAAAAATATACGGAAGCATTTACAGTAGACATTTATGCATATAAATAAACATAAAAACCAATTTTAATTTCGAGCTATTCAAAAACATTTGAATTATTCTTCAAAAATTTCTATTTATGCAAAATACCTCAACATTTATCTTTTTTTAAAGGCTAACTGAAAAAGTAATTAAAATCTGGATATTTTTTGAAATCTCGACCGTATAAAGCTAGAAATTTTATGTTAGAAATTCCATTTGAAATTTCGAAAAAATAATGCATCGCGCAGTTAAAAATTATTTACCATAAGTTTTAGCATTTGTTTGAGTATAATATAAATTTCAAATATTATTATATAGCTTCTTTGGTATTTTTAATATATTTCCAAGATTTTATACAATTCAGTTGAAAACTGCATGCTAACAGCAAAAAATATACTAAAAAAATCGACGAATATACAATAAAGTTTTACATAGAAGCAAAACTGAGAAGCTAAAGCGTAGGAATGAAAACTTTTGAGTATATCTGAAGTAGTTTTCGAAATACTTATTTTAAAGTTCGGAAAATTTGTGTGCGTTATGTTATACTTAATATTAATTAAATGGTTAAAATAATATGTTAATATTAGTCATGTAATCGTTTGATGACACATTCATATACTAATAAAAATTGTAATGGCCATTGATGCAAATGTCAAGAATTCTATATAATTTTAATTTCAGACATTAAGATATTGTGTTAGAAAATATAAAACGACCATCTAAAATACATGAAAAATGCAGTCTGCTATAAAATAATCTTGACAAACAAAATACGGCATTTTCACTTACTATGGCAGAGCCGGCTTAGTCAGGGGTGATCTGGAAAAACAGAGAGGGAACCGCGGTTTTGATGGATGCCGCTATAGCTGTTAAAGTTCCCAGGAAAAAAATATATAAATTACAAATGCAAAAATAAGTCTTGTAATTATCCATAAATTTTTGTACCAACGAATTGTGGAATTGGCTTCCAATACATTGTTGTGTTTGACAATATGTAAGGTAACCAACCCTACTTTAGATAGATTTGTACTACTTTTTCGTAACCGTATTCCTTTTAAAATAAATTCGTGCAGCCGAAATACACCTTTTGTACCCTTAAACATTTATGTAAACTATAACGGTTAATTTTAATTTATTCAACTTCTGAATTGTTCATAATTAACCATTTCAGTCTAAAAAGTTTACATAAAAAAAAGTTTGGACTCTCTCCTTCATTAGGGATTTATATAAGATTCTAACATTAAATTTAATTTTTCACTGAATAGGATCGAGTAGTAGTGTATAGTGCTTCCCCACCACAGGTGTGGGGTTCTATTAACGGGCTGCGCAAGGTCGACTCTGCCTTTTATCACCGCTACATTGGGTCGATAAATGAGTACCAAGCTTGCTTAGGGTCTCAAACACTGAAGGTCTCTCTTCAGACAGACCACCAAATCGGGACATCTGTTCATGCACCTCAGCGTCCAATGGTCACGTGTATTATGATGGGCACAGTAGTTCCTGGCCCTCATGGATTGTTGTGCTTTTGAGTTTGAGGATTACCTCACTTTGGGGATACCCCTTAGATAAACATGTATTTCCACTCATTTGCAATTAAACATTTTTCTTTCAATTAAGTTTATTTCAGAAGGAAGTTTGATTTTTCAAATGTATTTGCTTAATAACATGTATATTTGTGTATTATATTAAAATTTTGATCAATCCAAAATTACATGTTTTTAGCTCCTGTAAAAGCTTTTAGGATTTTACAACTGATCTTACAATCCATATACGTTTTATAGTAGTATATTTAAAAATGATAAGGACATTTTTACGACTGTGTGAGCTGTTATGCCTCGTTTATAAATATAAAAAGTTGCATTTAGCTACAGTTTTTAAAATGTACTGAAATAAGTAGAGGAATAAGATATTTATACATATGAATATTTTTGACTGCAGTAAGATATATTTATATTTCAGTTTCTTTACATTTTGAATAGAAGTTGTAAGCCATTTTGCGAATTGTTTGATATTGAATATAAACCCATAGTCTGTTTAATATTGTAAAATGTTTTATTTTGATACCTGCACAAATTAAAATAAGGCTCATTTGCTGTAATATGATCAGCTTTAGTGATATTAAATTTTAAAAAATAGTCTACACGTACGAAAACATTCTTTCAAAACCACACACCACATCTCATACTATGTCTTCCATACAGCAGGAAATATTTGTGCATACTCAAAAAGTTTAATACAGGATACATTACAAAATGTTAAAATTGTTTTTAAAATTTGGTATGGATACATTGTGGAACTGTTGGTTAACTTTACTGAACAAAATTGTTTTAAGTGTAATGTTTTGAAAGACAAAATTAATTAGGGAGAACTTTTCTCACAATAGAATTTGTAATGACTGAATTGTGTGAAAATGTAGTTATCGATGTGTGACATTTTTGTTTAATATTTTTTATTGTTTTATAATATTTGTTTAAAATTTTTTATGTATTTACATATTTGTTTTTTCTTCCTAAAACACTCAATTTGTTTTTACAAAAAAAATGGGTCCGAAGGTAGGCAGTTACCTTAAAACTGATGAATTACAGTTTTATGTTTCAAAACGAAGCTTGAGAGACGCTCTTAGAAATATATTTATAACTTCGATCATAGTAAAAAAGAAAATAATCACAAACAGGTTTTACTTATCAATTTATTATCGTTACGTCAATTAATTTATTTAACAAAGAATTGTTTTAACAAAACATTTGTTCTTATTAGACAAAAGAAAAGTACGAACACAATTTTAAAAAAAATGTTGTTTTTCTATAAGGTGGTTACAAAAAAACACGCAAACGATACAAAAGATTAAAAATACTATAGTTATTAAATTAAAATAAATTGTTTCTTGTTTTTTTCATTATTATGAAAGTAAGTATTTATTAATCTAAAAAGTGATTCCCAGTGTATTGTTGCATGTTTCTCTCTGACAACCATTTTATTTTTATCACAACTAATCACCCAGTATCATGTATTATTAGTTGTTTGTATGTAAGGAGAAACTTACAAAATTAGAATTATCCATTAGGAAATAAAACAATAAAAACGATGTACACAGTGTTTCATTAGTTACTTATAAACAAGAAAGAGAAATCTTAGATTCATTTTGTATCATCACTCAATCAACCAAAGTAAAATGAAAGGGAAATATGATACAACCTACTTTTTGCACAAGATAAAATGTTTCTCTTCTAGAAGTATCTCGGCTATTAATCATATGAACTTATATATCACTATATTATTTTCTCTTACGATAAAATGTTTGTTGCATTAGGTGGGGGATAAACAAGAAGACAACTCTAACTGGAAAAAATTAAATTTCAACCTGCAAGGTTGTGTTTTCTTTCTTTTTTTCTTTTTTTTCTTTTTTATGTCATACTGACATGTTGAAACCACTACTTTTAAATTATCATTTGAAATACAAATATATGTAAGTATGTACACTGGTGTACAAAAGTTAAGTATAAATCGTAAAATGCAAAAAACATGGAACAAATAATCGTAAAATTATTCCAAATTTCTTGCGGATATTAATTGGGTGAAGCAGAAACATTGGGTGCATGCAAAACTTTTCAGTCGACTACGTCCTGCGCGAAACACCAGCGCATGTCGGAACGCGGAGAAACCGATTCACGCAGCATAGACAGTTCACACAAGTTTCGTGCAACTGCTGTGCGAAGGACCGTTGTTAACCATCAAACAAGGTGAATGATGGCACAAAGACGCCAATTGGACATGTTTACGAAAGGAAGGAATCGTTGGAATGCTGGAATCATCACGATCACAAACCGAAGTGTCTCGAATTCTGAATGTGGACCAGTCTGTGATCTCAAGACTGTGGCAGAGGTTTGAAAAATCGGGAGATCTTTCCCGACAACCAGTATCAGATCGACCACGAGTCACAATCCCTCGCCAAGATCGATATCTGTTAATATGTGCGCGACGTCAGAGGGGCAGTACTGCCAGAGCACTGGGTTCGGTGTTCACAGTCGCCACAGGAATACGAATTTCGAGACAAACTGTTTACAGGAGACTCAATCATGCTGGCATGTATACCAGAAAACCAGCAGTTTGCATTCCCCTCACGTCTGCGCATAAACACACTCGTTTGAACTAGAGTTTGAAACATCAACATATTAGAGTGTGGGAGAGTGGACCAATTATATATTTTACCTATCAAAAAGAAAAGAAAGAAAAACTACAAGGAAAGTTTCTTGACGCCTTTATCCACTTCCAGCAGAATTAAATTTATTTATTTGATGCTCAAGGACTAATGTTTTTGACATTTTGAGCTACTAGAAACGAAGTTACCACTACGACTGATCAAAACTGCAAATGAACAGAGACTATTTAAAGGACACGAGACAACTCCACTGAGGGAGAAGGGGGGACATTGAAGAAGTTTCCAGGAACTGGAAGATGGAGGTTATAAGTCGCACTTCTTGTATGAAACTCTTAGAATTCTATTGCTCTCGGCGAGCTGGGTATCTAATAAAATTAGTTCTAGATTTACGACTACCATAAAATGAGTAAAAAAAAATAACTTGAAATGTCCAGAAATGCTTTTAAAAAAGGGAGAAAAACATTGAACAGCAAGAAAAAAGAAGTTCGTTATATAGAAAGTGTTCTTTGCTATAGAGAGGTTATTTTACGAAGAAAATCGTGAAATGTTCTTGGTTCCAGGAAAAAGTTCACTATATAGAAAAATTTGCAATATATAGATTCATATTGTGGAGGTTTTACTGTAAATATATATAAATAGACGTATACACTTTTAAATTGATGAATAATTATATTTTTAAAAACTAACATTTAAGTATTATATTTAAAAGTTCTGGCACATAGCATTACAGAAGGAGCAAAAACGCTGCATTTGGAAACGCGGCATTTTGCCAAAGCTGCTTTGGGGTAAAAAGTCATCTGCAAAATTTTGAGCACCTCGCTGAAAAGTTTATATTTTATGTTATACAATGAGATAAAAGGAAAAATATATTAATAGAGAACAAGGAAAACGAAACATAATTTTTACATATCTTTACGAAATATAAAATGAAATATAATAAAAAACACATACTTATTATTATATCCACATACGTATCATTTACCTAACTTGTAGCTCGGATGCTATCTAGGTAAATTAACACGATAGAAAAATTTTACTAACATTATGCTTCATTAATTCTGAAAATTCCTTACCTTTGCACCCGGACACAACATTGCAGGGAAAAGCAAATCAGTTCCTAATTAAATGTTTAAATAGGCTAAATTTATGTGACGTCAGAGACAAATGACAACAGCAATATCGTGTTTCCAGTCAATCAAATCATAAATTCCTGTGACGATAGCACCATAGGATGAATGCAATCACGTGTTTCCATCAAATCAGTTCATGTGCTTCGTTGTTGCCGCCAATTTTTCATTTTTACAGAAACTTCTTTTCAAAATTACATATTTATAAATAATAATCCAAATAGGTGAATCAAATGCACTTGACTTGAATACATGCATAGAAAATTTTATTTTTTTAATTTTTGAGATTTTTTTTAAAGAATTTTAATATTTGAAAATCTTTGTCCATTTATTGTATTTGAAATGTAATCTGAATTACACTAGTAGACTGTAACAAGTGGTACAAGTGTAATATCAGTTTTCAATTGAACGGAAGAATACGTGGTTGCATTTATTCTTCGACTTTTCTAAATTCAGCCCAATGCAATATCTCTTACTTTCAATTTAAAAAATAAATATTCAAAATGGACCTCTTGTAATTTTTACTATTTCTTTGCTACATTCGATGGATTTCTGTGATTATCAGAATATAACCTGATATGCATTCATACATTTGTTTATTATATCTCAGCGTGAGTAAACGAGACAATCAAATGAGACCATAATATAAAATTATGGTTCGAATACTAGTATCTGAAATATTGTATTTCAAGGAAAATCTGTAAAAATAAATATATAAAAATGTTAAAGTTATGGTGCTTAAAAGTTCTTTAAGTTATTCTTCATATAACTAAATAGTTTTAAAAATTTTGGTAGCAATATTTAAGCATCAAAGTATTTTTTCTACTTCTTTAAGTATATTGAAACATTTTCTTTTGAAATATGTCTAAAAGGCCAATGAAATCATTTGTAACATAAATGTATTACATTATCCAGATATCTAACACGCTTGAATAACAGATTTTAAAGTTGTTTATAAAAGAAAATAGGGTTATACAATTTTATTGAAAAAATGCTGCATTGCTATCTGTGTATATACAATGTACACAGATTTTTCTTCAGTTCAAATGCTGTGTAAAAAATAAAGCATTTTTTATATGCGTATATTTAGATATGAAATAAAAATTCAATAAGGAAATATTTTCAATAAACTGTATATATTTCCATAATTATATAAAATATAATTTCCTAACTAAGTTATAAGCATGCGAGTGTATTTTATTTATCTTATGTATATTTTTTTCGAAAATTGCCTTTATATTCCAAAAACATATGTAATATATCAGCAGCTTCGAATGAGGTTGTACTTTACAAATCATTTATTTTTTACTCATATCGGAAAGTGACTCCTTTTTTTTAAAGAAATTTTTCCGCTCATGTAAAAAAAAAATATGAAGGGAGTCTGACAAGATTTCCAAATGCAATCTTTTAAATCAATCTCTTAGTTGCTTCTAACTATAAAGAGAGAATAAGCAGTACGCCCAGAACACGAAAGAATAAAGATAATCTTTAAAGTGCATTTTTATCCTATTGTAGATGTACTAGACAGAAATAATCCTCTATGCCGTCAGATCCAGTATATGTTGGTTAATGGACTTTTATCTCCAGGCCAAAACACTAAGCCTTCGTCTGGGATGAGAAATATTTCTCATTATTAACGCCATTTGCGTAAGTTCGTGAAAATGAAGTAGACCGTTTTTAAAACTATTTTTTGTTAGAAATATGCAAAATGTGGAGCAAAAATTTTATGTAAATCATTCAACTTCCGAAAAAATTAATAAAAAAAAATAGATAAGCGCACTAAGAGAAAAAAAAAAGATTTGTGTGTGTGTCAACTTAAATCTTTGTGAAATTAAGCCTAAATACTCATTAAATTATTACTTAAGAAACAAAATAAACGTGAAGTATTAATTCATTCCGCGTTTTCATTTATTTGTTCTTTGCACCAAAACAATTATAAGCATTTCGTTTTGAATAATAAACAGATTCTTACACATTAACATAAAGCTGTTATTAATGTGATACACACTGAGTGGCTAAAATATAATGACCACCCCTTTCCATTAAATATTGGACCATCTTTTGACCTAAAAAACTCATGGATTCTATCTAAAGTTGGTAAGTGGTATAAGGAATCTGAGACCATATTTAAAGAATCGAACTTTTCAATGCCTTCAGATTGGATGGTAATATATCCAGCTGTCTGATGATCTGTTATAATTCCACATATTTTAAATTGGCCTGAAGTCTGGCTATTGTGAAAGCATCCATGATATGCATCCATCCACCGGCAAAGTACATCTTTAACTTCCGAATGTACTCGATCTGCGATAACACTTAAATACACTTGAACAGTCAGATGTTATACAACACGAATCAAATGACCTATACAATGACAAGAATGAATTCTTCATACAATAATATTGCCTTTACATGCTTCATAAGCTGTGGCAATGCCGGTGTGGTCCAGGATTTCGTTCTGTTTTCTCTATACTCGCACCCTACCATCCGCATGGTGTTACTGAAATCGCAATTCCTGAGGGCGCATGATTCTTTTCCTGCAATCTACTGTCGAAAACTTGCTCTACTATGAGAAACGGAGACATATGCTCCTGTCCAAAATCGACAGTAGTGACTTTTGAATTAGGACGTAGATAACCGTAGCAAAAAGTCTTAATACGCAATGCAGCAATCAGAGACGTTTACAGTTGCTCCTTGTCTAAGATATCCTGCAGTTTGATGTATGGTTTCTCTTCAGTTGGACTGGAAACCTTTCCCAATTCTCCGTTTTGAGCGCGTATTCAGTAGCTTGTGACGATCACATGATTAATGTTGTTCTACTTGTCCTGCTGTGGCACTGTGTACATATTGCAGCAAAATTAGTTCACTTTGGTTGTCATGGGCACGATCTACTGCTCGGACTCACGAGCCCAACAGCGGGAAATAACTTTTGTTTTCTCTGTATTGACTTTAATTTCTGTATCTCTTGCTTATTTTTATTTATTGCAATTCTTTCTTTTTCTCTTGTTTTTATTATAATTGATTATAATAATATTTATAAACGTTAACTGTAATTAAAGTTATCAAAATTTCTGGAACTTCCTTTGACAATATATAAGCAAAGGAATTATTCAGTTCGTGGGATAAAATCTTGTGCTGTGACTAACCAATGATGTCATTTTTTTTCCGAATATCCAATTTCCCCATTATTTTAATCAACTCGAAAATATTAATAACTGCTTCCCTTAAACCAGTGTTTCTCAAAGTGTGGGGTGCGCCCCCATGGGGGCGTGACAACCCTACAAGGGGGGCACGAGCATATCGAAAATTTAAATTTTTTTAAAAAAATAACCGGAAAGAAGTGAAACAAAATACTTTTTCCAAAAAAAAAAAAAATACAGAACAACACTGATATAATTTATGTTTATCATCTGGCGTTTTTCTTTTTTAACATAAAATATTACTCGTTAAAAGAAACAACGAAACCCAGACCCTGAGAAAAATTCTAAGAAGATAAACATTTCATCACTGTAATTATTATTGAAATACTGTACATTAGTTGTAGAAAGAAAAGGAAGACATGATTCACTTTTTCAGCCAGGCAGCATAATACATTTGCTGATCATTTGATTCACCTTCAAACTTACTGGTGTGGTTTCTACATTAGTTCCGTCCCATCTTTTATGTATTTATTTTTGCTTAGGGAAATTGTAAATAATGAAAAGTGTTACGATATTTGGAAAAAGATTGATAGATTTTTGAAGGATTATTTGGCTAAGATTTATTTTTAAGAGTAATCTCAAACATATAAAGCATAGTGAAAAACGTCATAATCCTTTTTCGAGCATCCGTATTTTTTTTCTGAATACACTTTTAACTCGGGAGTGGTGGTGCGGGGCATCTGTGAACTCTATTGAAGGAAGTTGAAACTGATCAAGCAAAAGAATGCCTATTATTCATGATTGAGAAACACGATGAACATGAAACGAAAGGAAAATAATCAAATGCTTCTTATAAAGAACTCCTTCAATTAAAATATCAAGCCATAAGTGTACCACAAAGTTCAGATTGCCTTGTCAAAAAGACACAAGAAAAAAAAAGTTCAACTTGATATTTGTTGATCACCAAAGGTGACACCAGTTCGAACCCAGTACCACTAAAGATCCGCCCTGTATGAAGGAAGTGCACGTTAAATCTGTCGAGAGCTCCACGTCCTCTTGTTGGAGAGGTAAGCCCTCATGTAGCTGAACAGTGCGACGTTAATATTCACTCACTCGATCATGACAGCTCCTTAAAACTACAATTACTTGAACAAAATATGACAGCTTTGCCAGCAAATAACATTTCTGTAATATTAATGAAAATTATCTCTGATTTACGTCCTTTATTAAGCTCTTGTACTTTTGAATCATTTTAATTCAGTTTTATTGTATTTTTCTCAAATGAACAAAGTCAAATTGAACATTCCTTGAAAGCCGGTAAGTATACTTTCTCTTAATTAAATTATTCACTAGAATTCCGTCAAAAAACAAATGATTGGGGGGACTGAGTCACCTCGCACTACCATTAGCGTTAGTATCGAGTGCCCGCCTGCTCGCGAGTTAAAACATTTTGAAGTCTTCTCGCTTTAAATATTAAAAAGTAACACACGTATTCTTCATAGGAATTTTATAATTTTTTTCATTATTTAATATAAATTCTAAATGCTAACTACAGTTAAAACAGTTCTTTGAAACAGTTATTTACAATTATAGTATTTATCTAAAAAAATCATTTTACATTTTTGTATACAATGTCGTGCACACAGTTTCACTGTCCTAACAGATCAGCTATTATATCAAGAATAATGTTATATTTTTTTTAAAAAAATTAACTCGTGCGAAGAGTCGGTGTTTCCGCCAGAATACGTTTAATGTATCAGTACTGAAGACGATATCTTATAAATAATTTCTTAATACTAAATTAAGAACAAGTTTAATAATTATTCGTGACTCCCATGGGCTGGTCTTGTAGAGCAAAGTTTATTAAAGGAAGGTTTAATATCAGATATTGACACTCGGAGTTATTTTTCTATATTTAGCTGAGATCTATATTTTGTCTTCAAAGCAGTCTCAGCAGTAAATCCGGTTTAACATAGGTAGGATGTTGAAAATGGTAATAGTATACGAAGTGCTTTGTTTTCAGTGCAGAAAATTTACCATCCATCTATACCCAAAATTCAAAGAGCAAATTATTACAAAATTGCCTTTTAATTTTTCACTGGATGTGAAATCTACGAAAATTTCTTCTTCGGAAGTTGAGAGCCCTTTTGGAGTATTTTGAAATAGACCTCTAATCCACTCGTAACTTGCTATCAAGTTGTCCTCATCAAGAAAATACTTTTTAAAATTCTCTGCCACCATGGCTAAATGATTTTACACGGTTTTAAAAACAACTTTCACATGGTGTTCTTCAGATTTATAAGTTTTAACACATAACGAGCTGGGGCTTTTTTTCCCCATTATTTACTTCAGTAGTGGTAAATCGAAAATTTATGTATTTTTTAGAGCATTTCCTTGATTTAATTTTCAAAACCATGCTCTTCTGTGTACTTGTTGACCCTTTATTATTGTCGAATGCTCGCTTACGATTTAAAAATGTATGTATGATTTTGTTTAATCTACTGCCGTAAATACTTAATTACCAAGAATTACAATTAACGTGCTGATTAAAAAATGTACTTTCAAGGTAGATTCGGTAGCTATAGAAGTATCGAGACGAACTAAACTGACTGGAGTTGTACGAGGAGAGGCATTTTTACATGTTTTGAGCAGACGTCCGACAGGTTGCCCAGACTCACGCAAACGTACCCGATAATGCTAAATGGGATGGATATGGTAGAGAGCAACATAGACTAGACTATTTTTCTAATGACATTTGTACTTTGAGAAATGAATGCTGAAGGAAATATAACTTTAATTGATATATCATTTTGCGATCTGTTCCAATAAAAAAATTACAGAAAAAAATAACATAATATATATAAGTAAGTAATATATATATTTAAAGTAATTTTCTTAAAATATATATTACTTAAAAGTAGCATACACAAAATTTAATACTTATACATTTTATAATTGAGATAGCATTTTAGCTTTAGCGTCAAAGTGCCTTTTTATTGCAGTAAATACATTATTGTTGCATAGGGGGAGGGGCGACAAAAATTATGATTGAAAATTGGGTCGCCAGTATTGACTGCCTTAAACACTTGCCTTAACACTTGATTTCTGGCCTTGATACGGCTTTCGACATTCCAAAAGCCCACAATCATCCCATGCTCAAACACACGTAAATCATGGCGTTTTTTTCCCTTATTTCTTCAAAATCAAAATAGTTCAATTAATATGCTTCACTATTCCTACATTCCCTACTGTACCTGGCTGAGTGGCGCAGTTGATTTGTCCCTGGGATTCTGCACGTAAGGTTTCGGGATCAATTCCGGTACAAGTTTGTAGATTTCCGTGAGGCAGAAAATCGACAGCGCCTATGCCGTATGATTTCGCGGGAACTAAAAAATTCTTTGAGTGTCCATTTGGGTTCTGTGCTCTCAGAAAAATTAAATTTCTAAGTACAGTTTCCCATTTTCAGAGCTCAGGTGCCTCTCTTTGGGGATGAAACTGGGCGTCAAAATAACTTGCGGCAATTGGTATCAGCTAAATGGTGCTGCACTAAGAAGTGATACCAGCTCCTGGGGAAATAATAGGTCTGCAAAGGTAAAAATACCAATCCACATCCCCATTGGAAAACCAACAAACATTCCATTCCATTAGCAGCCTTGCCTTCTATTTTCAGTGACACGAAGCTGTATCCAATTTCCGCATTAGTGTCAAGTAATCATAATAATTTTGACACTCAGAATATATACAAGGAGTCCTGTAGCTCAACGTCAAGCAGTAACGGGGTAAAAGAGGAGATAATATCTGTACTTGAAAATTTTTTTAAAAATATATAAAAAACATATCATTTGGTTAAGTGAACCAGTGAACCAAACTGTGGGGTGCGTCTTCTTGGAGGACGTGATAACCTTAGAAGGGGGGCACGAACATATCGAAAATTTAAAAGTGAAAATTTTTTAAAAAATGCAAATTTACAAAATGGAAGCAAAAAAAAAAATACACTTTGACAGAATAAAAAAAAATAAAATACACATTTACATTGAAATAATATACTTATAAATGCATCTGTACTGCATACTGCAGTGTTTCTCAAACAGTGTGGTGCGCCTCTAGGGGGCGGAATAACACTACAAGGGGGCGCGGGTGTATCAGAAAATCGAAAACAACAGATAATTTTTAAAAATATTATTAATTTACTGAAAGGAAGCAAAGCAAAATGCATTCTAACATAAAAAAATAAAATAGGCATTTACACTGATATAATGCATTTATAAATGCATCAGTACTGTACAATGTGCTTCATAATTAATTGAACAGCTCTAAGATAAGACCCAATTTAAAAATAAGCAATGATCCTATGGGTATGTCATAAAATTATACACAGAATATGATATTTTATCTTGATAATTTATACGGTATATATCTAAATTCGTTTTGTAGTTTTACGTCAAAGTATAGTATTATTGTATTCAATACATTGTTATTGTATGAATGAGGGCGTGAAGAAAATTATGATTGAAAAATGGGTCGCAAGTACAGAAAGTTTGAGAAGCACTGGTATAATGTATTTGATTATTAATTTATCAATATAAAGTTAAGAACAAGATTAATAATTTTTAGCGATTCTCATGGGCTTGCCATATACAAAATTATACGCAAAATTTAATACTTATCTTGATACTTTTTGCGGTTTATAATTTAAGTCATATTGTAGCTTAAGCATGTAGCTTTTAGGACGTTGATTTTGAAATCAATTCATTGTTATTGTATGGAGGGGGAGTGCGACACAAATTCTGATTGAAAATTGGGTAGCAAGTATTGAAATTTTGAGAAGCACTGAAGTGAAGATTAGCATATTTTTGAAAATGGAGAAAATTGTCATCTTCCATCACAGCATTAGATACCGTGACCACAAATTTCCAATTTTACAGTGATTATTTTCACTAACGTGATCTTCCATTGCCGTGATATTAATCAAAATCATAAATTAGTCAAAAATTGTTATTGGTTTAGTTAAAATTAACGAAGTTTGAGTCAATAGAAGCAAATATTACAATATCTTCTTAAAAAGGAAAATTAAAAAAAAAAATAATATTTTTGCATTGCATAGTACCCTAAGCAAGTTATTTATATATGACCCATTTAGTTAAAATTCCCCCCAAAAAGACACACCACTTATTAATTTTATATCCATGGCATTCATTGCCATTTTTTAAATGGCTTGATTTCAAAATCTCAATATGAGGTGTGTAACTCGAATCAAGTAATACATTTTAAAATAAAGAAGAAAACATTTTTACAGCACTTTAATAAATTAAATGTTCGAAGTGTTTATCTTTATCGATCCCTTTGTGACCACTTCATCTTTTGAATCATTTAAAAGTCTAACGGATTTGAGCTAGGGGATTGCTGAAACAGAGGAAGAAATAAATTGCGTTATTTACTCTTGAAATCCAACTAACACTTTTAAAAAAGTGTAAAACCAGAATTCATGTAGAGAAAGCAAAACAAAATGAGTAAATAAATTCATTGTTCATAGTTTTTGCTGTTTTTATTAAATAATTATATATTAAAGTTAGTATAAAAAATAGTAATTTTTCCTTAAAATGGTGGTTTAAGAGTTCCAGCACTTTAATTTTAAAAAAAAAATTATTGATTCGCATTTTTTTATATTTTCTAAACTTTCAAATATTTCTACTTAAAATGATATATGATTTGAGAAAATACGATCATTAAAAGTATGTTTTATTTATTTTTTTGAAAGAAGCTACTCCTGTCCGTGCATCAAATAAGCTCTGCTAGGAGCATTTGTGTTTTCCCTTGCATAATGAGTCCGAATGATGTCCCGTGTCTGATGAGTCCGAATTCATTTGATGTTGAAGTGCAAATTTTGAATGAATGGGGCATATCCAAAAGTGTATGGGTGCAAGTCTTTTGTTTCTCAAAAGTGAAACTGGGAGAAAAGATTTGCGTGATGGAAAAAGCCCAAGTGATCGTACCGACTCACTGACACTTTAATATCAAAAATGCAAAGATATTATAGTATGGCTATTAGAAATAATATCAATGATCTACAAAGCATTCAAACTGCTGTTTGAGCTGTTTATTTTCATCTTCTGTCTTCAAACAAGAGCCCTGAACATAGTCTGACCCACGGGTTTATATGCCTTGAACAAGTTTCAAAAGACATCACCTGATTGTAAGAAAAGGCACTAAGATCATAAACACATACAGACATACAATATACGATAATGAATTAAATAAAGCCAATTTTTAGAGATCTAAGCGAACCCATATTTTTAAGAAAATGTTTACATGGAAAGACTCAGAAACCAAATGAGTAAGTTAATAACATATTATCAGTAATTCCAAAATCTATATTTATGGAATCTAAAACTAAAATTAGGAGTAAATATGGCTATAGCACAGTTCCATGTGAATCATATAGCAAAATTAATGATCTTAAAACATTCTGATATTGAACCAAGTAATAACTGTGTGTCATGCTTCAAGAAACTAGATGCACGTAGGATTCGTGTAACACAACGAAAGCATCATGAGATCACAAAAAAAAATTGTTAAAAATAATGAAAAGAAAGAAAATTAGAAGAGTCTTTTGTATGAGCAGAGAGTAAAAAAGAAAAAAACAAGTGCTTCATATGCTTCTGGAAAGTAGTAAAAAATTAAACGATCAAAACATTACAAAGGTTTTCTTTAAAGCCTGTCTTCTCAAAATGTAATACTTTTCAATTTATATATATATATATATATATATATATATATATATATATATATATATGTAAGGAAAATTAAATTAGATTAAAAATTAAATTCCCTATCTAGCACTTAACTCATCTTTCTCAGTTCACATCTTCAAGTATCAAACTAATCACCCATTTATTTCTTCCGACCATATGGCCTAGCCAATAAACATGTCTAATTCACGATCGTTAGATTTAATAGTCAACTTATGTCAGCCTTAACTTTCAAATACCCTCTTCAAATCTGCGATACTTACCACATGTTTTCTAAGTGCTATCCATTTTAACCGATAATCATGACGTGTTTTTTCTTCCTGCTGTTAGAGTCAGAACAGATGTAGAAATGATTGAATAAAGATCGTCCCTTTTTCTCACTTTTAATCTGATTCTGCCTTCAAAATTATGACATTATATATGTATATATATATATGTACCTTTTTCTCAAAAACTACTAATCATATAATTCTCGAATTTTCAGTGGGCAGGCATTTAACATGTTTGCACACTTAAATGGAGGGAATCAGATATATGTAGCAAACTGTTTAATATATATGATTTTTTTAAAATAAATATTAGGGAAAAAATTCGACAATTTTTAATAAATTCAAAATAATTTTAATTTTTAACAAGAAGACAAAACCCTTCATTAAGTTTATTGATAGTACACATAACCTATTGTTAAATGTTTAGACATGAGAAATAAGTAGTTTATGAGAAAATAGTATATATACTTACCAATTTAACACGGGATCCTGTGGATTTGCTGGATCCCCTTAAAAATAGCATTCAACATTATAAGTTTTGAACATACCAACTAATATACAATAACATAAATTATTTTGAAACTCTGAAAACTTATATCCTTGAGATGACAGTAATACTTCAATGATATACAGATATTTATTTGATTAATTTCAATGTTCTTTATTTCACGTAATTTTTATTTATATATGAATAAAATTTAGAATCAAAGGATTATTATTATTATTTTTTTTTTTTTGCCTTTTATTTCCAATTGTCAATAGATTTTTTTTCAGAATAAACTTTTTCGGAAACGAAAAGAATTATTTAGCAAACTTTTTTTCCGCCAATAATATGGCTAATCAAGAATTTTAAAAATGCTTCATTGATAAGGAAATTCATTATTATCTACTTCTGCTTCCATCACAAAAAAATCTTGCTTGACCCTTTTTTTTATCTTAAATAAATTCTCGGCTGATTGCTGATGAGGAATTCTTTGCATTTTTACTATAAACATTGAGCACTTAACTAATTTAGTAATTAAATCAAGGTTTGTCTATTCGAAAAATAATAATAAGGTATTTTTTTCGTAATGGGGAAAAATCGAAAAAAAAACCATATCAAATCTCAAAAACTCTCGATCAAACCTTTATTCTAGATAAGTTTTTGGGATTTCCGAATCTAGTTCATACTTAGTATTTAAATAAGGCTGGCAGTTTGGCTTATAATTTTCTAAGTTCTACCTCCTTCTGAACAGTTGGACTTATTAATAATATATATTTATACATATAAATCTAATGTGCGAGTGTATGTGACTGAACTCCTCCTAAACGGCTGAACCGATTTTGATGTAATTTTTTGTGTCTATTCAAGTGGACTTGAAACTGGTTTAGATTCCCAAATTGGTCCGATATCATAATTAGTTAAAATGATATTAATTAAAACCAGTTTTAATAAGCAGTTTGGGCATGAACGTCGATTTATCTGCATTGTTGAAACACTGTTATTGTTACGACAATGACAAAAGTTGGCGTCGAAAATCAGTTTTCAGCCAAAATGGAATTTCATGACATTTCTCTACTGACTGTATTAATTAAATTTGTATAAAAAAAGGAATGCTTTTAACTTGCGATTAACTTGAAATATATTTTTAAAATCTCAATTTATATAATGTTTTAAATTTTTCTAATTTAAATTCCTAAAAAAAGATTAAACTATTTTTCAAGCAGATTGGTACATTTGTTTAACCTTTTCCAACTCTGCCAAGTTAATTTGAAACAAAATATTGTAAGACTTTTGAAAAGATTTGGAATTTTGTAATTAAAAAAATCTGCTTTCTTTATACAAAAATATTTTTGAAGAAGATGCATTTTTTTCACCTGGGGAGCCGTAAAAGTACAACGAAAAAAAATTGGAAAAATCGCTAAAAACCAGCAATAGTTATTATGGGAAAGCTGCCTCGGAACACACGAGTTTGAGTGCTTATAGTGCATGTGCGGAAAAACAACTAACGGAGAGTACGTAAACAGATTAAAGATTTTTCTGTCATATAAAAAAGATGTTCCTTTTTGAATGCTTTTTTCTTTTATAATGAGCGTAAACAATGAATTTTCCAGTAATTTTCAAAATACAATTTATTAGTTTGAGTTTTAAGAAAGTATTTATTGGAAAATAATTAATATGGTCTTAGTTTTTGATAATACATCGTAACTGATAGTTTTCTTTTAGAGAAAAAAATTACTGAAAAACCTTAAAATATAAGAAAATGCTGCCCTGTCTTTATTAAATAGTACGATTCCTTTTAAATCATTTTTTATAAAAGCAATGTAAATAAAATTTTACGCTCCCCTCCCCTCATAGTTCTTTTCACATAGTTACATATATTTAATCGAAAAATCAAACATCCCGATAAAAGCATTCGTTTTATAGCTAATGGTACACATTTTTTTATTCATTATTTAACGAAACTTGATATAAATTAATATATTTTTTAAGAATCAAAATTATATTGAGTTTTATTATTTATTACTAAATTATTTAATTAATAAATTCGTACAATGCCTGTTTTCTGAAGTTCAAAACTGAATTAGCTTTGTAAATTTTTAATCGAAATAGAATTTTGAAAAAAAGAATATCTTATCCCTTGGTGGAAAATGGGGTCTTATACTTAAAAAACCCATACAACGCTAGGCTAAACGGATAGAAAAGAAACCTGACTAACAAAAAGAAGAAGTGGAATAAATTTCTGAAAAGGGGATTTAAATGAGATAAATGTAGAAATCACTCACATCGCTCAGTAACACACACCCAGAAGTACTGGTGTCCAGAAAGAAAGAAATTTCCATGCGGATAAAATTGTACCCACGGAAAAAGCCCTTGCAACGTCGGGCCATCCAGCTAGTATATATATATATATATATATATATATATATATATATATATATATATATATATATATATATATATATATATATATATATATATATATATATATATATATATATATATAATTATGTATATAAATATATATATATATATACCAAAAATATAAATATAGATAGTTATTGAACCCAAGTATAACTATTCTAGATAGGAAATATTAGACACAGTAGTACAATAACACACTCCTGGCCTTAGGAACCAAGATTGCAGGTTTAAACAAGTTTTAAGGCTAGCCAACCTTAACCTGTAATTTGCAATACACTGTGCCAGAGGGTAATGAACGATTAACATTAGGAGAAACTTAAATCTTACAAATAAAATCACTATAATATTAAAATATAAAAATAAAATTGTAGCCTACCAGTATTCAAAGATATATATTTAAAGTTGAAGCAATAAGGTAGATTGTAAGACTTACTTCATGAGTATAGCAGTTAGTTATGTTTCCCACCAAATATAAATAGTAATATCAGTTCCGTATAAAGTTAAAAATTATGATCGAATAATATAAAGTCTATATGTACATATACGTTTAAAAAACTATAAATATATATTGCTATAATTATTTATAGAAAACAAACGATTACAAGAATATAATTATAAACAATTACAATAACATTATTAATTTACTAAACATGTTGCGCTATCTATTGAATAATTGTTTAAGTAATTAAAAATAATAATAATAAAACATAATATCAATACTAGTTATTAGTACATATTGCGTTTTCACTGAGAACTATTAGGAATATAATTGTAAAAAAAGTTAGAAAGGTATCCATGTTCAAAATATTATTTAATGAAGTTATTAAAATTTAAAAATGTATTAGCTTTATCGCTAACTAACACACTATTATGATAGATATAGTTAAAAATAATATGTCTATATAAACATATAGATAAATTTGAATTCCATTAAGGCACTTTAAGAATGTTAAAATTAAAGGGATATCTTTTATCATAAACATTACTATGTAATTTAAAATACTTAATATACATAGATACATCTAAGTGATTAGTTTTAATTGGATTATGATTAATTTTAACTAAGTTTAAGTAATCCGGATAAAAATTAATTTTAGGATTAAAATTATTATTTTTACCAAAAATAATTAAATCATCAATATTTTTAAAATGTAATAATTCTTATTAATAATATAATTATATTCATAAAAGTGTAAATATAAATAAGCGAAACTATTGTTAGCAGGGCATCCTGGTGGCAAGAATTTATTTTGTTTATATAATGAACCAATAAAATTAATGTAATTTTTTAAGACTAAATCTATGAGAGTTTTAACTTGTTAAAATTAAAACTAAGATTATAATTACTGTGGTTTTCTAAACATACTTTAATAGTATCAATGATATCAATTGAGTTGAAGAGATCTTCAAAGTCATAACTATAAACTGAATAAATATATTTATTTTTAAAAAAATCTATAATATCTTTACTATTTTTAATTATAACTTTATTATATGGCTTATAATAAAGTTTTGTATTATATTATGAAGTGATTTGCCTTGCAGTAGTAATATATGCTTTAAAACTATTTGTCACAGTTCTAAATTTAACAGGACTTTTATGGAATTTTGGTGTTAAAATATATATATGGAAAATTACTTTTAGTAATGTAAAAACCCAATTTTTTACAAATAGCAATAATACGATTACTAAGTTCTTTACGAGACAAATCCAATTTTTTAAGATATTCATTGTTTAAAAAGTGTTCATCATGCATATTATAATACAAATACCTACAAATCCAAACATTGTTTCCAAGCACTTTATCTATGTAAACTATGATAAAATTCTGTTGTAATTCATATTAAATCTTTATAAGTAAAAAGATATAAGGAGAATGTGGTAGCTACATTTCGTAAGGTCTTTTCAAATATCGTACTTAAATTCATCAAATGCCTGCATAGGTAGTCCATATTTAATTGCAGATTTTGTAATAAATTTATCCATATCTTTATTAATTTTTGTTTTAACATTATTGTTGTTATTAGAAACAATTAATCTGAAACTAGTGTGTTTACTCATGATATCTTTGAAATATATATATATATATAATATATATATATTATATATATATATATATATATATATATATATATATATTATTATTATTAATATATTATCAATATCTTCAATTAAACGTTAAGAATAATTTGCCTTCAAGTAATATTTTTGATAAAAGAGACACATTTGATTTTAACAATATAAAAATGCCTTTCTGGGATAGTAACTTACACTTAACAATATTAAGAAATATTATCTTAAATTTTATAAAAAAAACAATGATTTTGCTACTGATAAAATTTTAATACATAATAATTTTGTGAAATTTTGCGATAATTGTTTATAGAATACAATTATCCTATTAAATTTATTTTTAAATATATTTCTATTTCTAATTAAATCTAGTTTTATTTTAGTTCGATATTTTAATTAATATTTCGTCTCTCTCTCTATTTAGTTCATTTTTAAAAAATATTTTAAAATATTTTATGAGTTTAATTTAATTGCAATGTAACTTTCTAGTATATAATCATCCAAGTAAATTTACTTTAATATATTTCTATTTGATACTATCTATTCTGAATTTTCTTTATTTTATTTAAAATTTCTTATATTTTGTTTACTTAATTATTTATCTTTGTGGTTAATTTAATTGTAAAATAACTTCCCAGATGGCACAACGGTTTTTTCCTTCCTGCGCTGGCGTTTCAATCTTTTACGCCATTTCTCGTAGGATCTCATTGCAGTAGGATGTATTTTTGAGCTCAGGATTTTTCTTTTACAAGTAAGTTTTTCCTAATATTTCTATTTAAATTTTTTTTATTATTCCTCTCCTTGATAGATTCATTATTGTTCTCTTTTCTCAATTTCTTTTAACGATTTTATTAGGTTCTACAACCACGTGTTGTATTAAGCTTAACTTTTCAACTTGGGTTTTTCCCCCTAATATGTCAAAACTTTCTGCTCTAAGGGGAAGGTTGGATCCACAAAGCACTGTTTAACCCTAATTCGCTGGCCTAATTCAGTGACAGCTTTAGAAATCATGATATGTCTCCAGTTTAGTCCAATGACTTTTTTTGGATCTACATTTGTTGTGTCTGCTGAATTCCAATTTCTTACTGCTTTAGCACTGCAGGTTCTCGTTATTCTTCACTTTTACTTTATTATATTATATGTATATATATATATATATATATATATATATATATATATATATATATATATATATATATATATATATATTATACATACATATATATATATATATATATTACATATATATTTATGGATATATATACACTGCTGGACAATTGCTAAGGACGGATGATAAATTGCTATGTAGCATAACATTAAGCGAGACATGAGGCCTAGTAGGATAAAATATAGTTGCCGCACTGTTCAGACATTAGAATAATGAATATTTATTGTTCTGGAAAGTACAAAAGCTGTGAAAAATCTGAAAGAAAAAAAAATGTTCATTTGATCTGCGTACGGAGAAATGGAACAATGCATCTAAAAGTCAGCCGGCACCTTAAAGAAAGGTATCAGTATGGGATATGTCCACCGTGGAGTGTGATGCAACATTCCACACGTCGTACCATACTTTTCACAACATTATCCAGCAGCTGTTGAGGCAATTTATCCCATTCCTCTGTGAGTGCACGGATGAGGGTGTTCTTGTTTGTCGAAAGATAGTTTCGACCAGCAACTTGCCTCCCCAAAGCATCTAACACATTTTCAATGGGGTTTAGATCCAGAGAACGCGCTGGCCATACTTGACTTTGAATACCCTCGCTGTCTAGACAATCTTGAACAGCGAGTGTTCGATGACATGTTGCGTTGTCGTCTATAAAAACAAATTTATCACTGACAGCACCTCGGAAAAGACGAACATGAGGAAGTAGAACTTCATCAATGTATCGTTGGCCCGTCATAGTCCCATTCACAACCACATGTAGGTGCGTGCGGCCATTGATCATGATGCCGGCCCACACCGTGATACTGCATGTCGGATATCGGTCATTCCTCTGGATATTTTCTGGACGATAAGCAGTACCACTCTCGCGCCAGATCAGTTGGCGTCTACAATCCGATGACAGACTGAACCTACTCTCATCTGAGAATAGTACGCATTCCCAGTCCTGTTCAGTCCAATTGTGATGCCTACGAAACCATTACAAACGGGCAGTACGGTGCTGTCTGGTCAATGGGACACACACAACATGTCTGCGTGCGTATAGTTCTCCTCCCCTCAAACGTGTGGCAACAGTTTTTCGGGAGATCTTCTTTCCTGAGGCAGCAAGAAACTGATTTGCTACCTGCTGAGCTGTGGTGCGCCTATTCCTTTTTGCTGATAGGACGATATATCTGTCTTCTGCAGGCTTCGTACTTCTAACACAACCTCCCCCGTGCCGTCTACTACACATTCCAGTAGTTTTAAATGACTTCCACAGCCGTGAAACAACGTTGTGAGCGATGTCGAACTCCCTGGCAACATCTGTTATTTTTCGCCCTTCTTCGATCTTTCCAATAATTCGGCCACGCATAAAATGATCTATGTGATGTCGGGAAGACATGCCAAAAATTTTAAGTTCGTCTATTAAATCTTTCCTGTAAAACTTTGACTTGAAACAACAACTGTCCACACGCGCCAAAACCTTTAAAGCTGTTATGAACGCTATCACGTTATGAACAGACGTGGAAAAAAATTTGCATACTCATACTTCTTCTTACTAATATCCCGCACTTAGTCTAATTTTCCACATTTTGTTTCCTTTCATTTTGTGGTTGCTATTGATGATAGTGTTATCCGCCCTTAGCAATTGTCCAGCAGTGTATATATACATTAAGTTAAAAACTGAAATCACTTCAATACAGTATATTAATTGAATTTTTAGTGTACTTCATTACTTTCTTGTTTTTTCTTATTACAGAATCTTATACAAAAGAAGTAAAGAATTTGGGAGCACACACAGTTCTTAAACGCATCTCGTGGAATTGAAATAAAAGAAGATTTCTTTTTATGTTATCAGACATTCTTTAAGGGACATCAATTTATTCTCATTAATATTTTGCTCGTAAATTGAACAGTTCTCTTTGTAAATACATATCGTGTAAAAAATAGAAACTTGAACTTTTGGCAAGATTTGCTTTTTAAGGCAAATTACATAAAAGAGCGGTAAATAAAATAATAAAAAAACGGTATAATATATACTTTTTCTACTTTATAGAAACATTATGCTACAAATGATCTTTTTTGTAAGAAATGCATTTCTGAATCTGTTTAGAAAAATAAATGGAACCAGCTCATGCATTCTCCTTAAGAAAATAAATTGAGGCTTTTTAGGGTGCAAATAAAATTGATAATTTTATAGAAATAAAATATGAAATTGCTTAAAAGTTTCCTCTAAATCAGGGGTGTTCATCCCAAATAACCTAGCGGGTCACTTCGGAAAAACATTATATTCTCGTGGGCTGCACTAAAAATATATACCTTTATATTCGATTTGGAATTAAAAAACATTTATTGGAGTAAAAATTTAAAACTGAGTGAATTTTTATTATCGTTTTCATTATTTTTTATGTATACACAGACATAGATAATATAATGATGTTTATATAATATAATAATGCAATGATCAAATAATGTTTAAAATATTACCGTGTGTGTGTTGCCATTTTCTTGAAAATTACGGTGTTCCTATTGAATTGATCTTTCGTTAGTCATTGTTAAAAATTTGATTGTGCCGTCATTCGCAAACGATTAAATATATATTGTCCTTTATCTTACCCATCCTGTGAATATCTTTTTTAAATTTTAAAAGACATCTCTGGCTGCCTCTTGCATTTTGGACACTCCAAACAGAAAAGAAGGAGGATAAACGAAAGTCGCATACTCAGAGAACCATGTACTATCCATAGTAAAGGATATGCATTATGTAATTCGATATTTATTAAAAAAGTAATTTAATATATTAAAATAAAGTGTAACTGATTGAAAAATATAAATCTATTTTAATCTAAAGGATATTTCTATAATCAAAAAGGATTTATTTTAAAACAAGAACAAGTAACAGGCAAATATATATATATATATATATATATATATATATATATATATATATATATATATATATATATATATATATATATATGTATGTATGTATACATTTCCTTTCAAACAAATTTCAAAATGAAAAAACTTTACGTACTGTTGGACACTCCTTCTCTAAATCATTACATAAGAGCGAAATTCAATTTAAATAAAATAAGCTCTTTAATATTTTTATCTCAGATTTTTAGTTCTACTTCGTATGTAGAGCAAGTAATACAAAACGAAAAATATGTCAATTCTTACTTAGATCAACAAAGAAAGTATTTATTTTAGCTTCTTTTTATTAAATATAGTTAAAATTAATTTAAATATGTATATATGACAGGATCACAACCTTACGTGGTAATTAACCTTTATTACTTATCATTGAAGTATCGTATTGTCATCCAGAACAGTTGTGTATATAAAATTTCAGTTCAACTGGATGCTTTAAAACGTGAGAAAAAATACCATTTCAAGTTTCAACACAAGTCGTGAAAAACGATACCAAAGTGTTTGTATTTGTAATTCTTTAAATAATTAGTTTTAATCAATTAATTTTTATTATCTATAATTAAATTATTGTATTGTCATCTAAAATAATCATGCATACAAAATTTATCCTCAATTGAGTGCTTTAAAATGTATTTTATTAACAATTGAAAATACTACCAAGATAAATAAATATATAGAGAGAGAGAGAGAGAGAGTGAGGTAATAGTAGGAATTGAAAAATATACTTATTTGCATCCTATTTTTAAATATAAATATATGTAAGACGACCCACTGTAATCAGTGTTTAAAATACAAAATTAAAGGTAAACTTTAACAATGAGAGAAAATAAAGCATTTATATTTATTAATACGTGGTTTATTTTATCATGCAGTACATTTATGTTTAAATTAGGGAATTGAACAAAAACTTTTAATAAAGCAACTGTTTAAAATTTTGAAACTGGAATTCCTTCGACAAATGTAAAGCTTAATTATTTATAAAATTGAAAAACCTGGTAGTCACTCTGGTTGTGTTATTACCAATTTTTATTTAAAATATTTTTGTAAATTATGCTTTGTTTAGATCGAATGCTGGTATGCAATCATCGCCTTGATACGCTTGTCGCTTCAACCGTTTGTTGAGAGTCTAAATGGAAATGGAGTGTTTGGAATTGAACCTGCGTGTTTTCACGCAATTTTCTCAATTTTTCAAAATAATTTTGTTTTCAACAATTCGTTTAGCTTAACATTCTGATACGTGCGTCCAATGTTTGTCTGTTAAGCGGAATAAGTACAAAATAGAGGTAAGGCATGTAAGCTAAAAAAAATTGATTAAAATTTTTTAATAATGACACAAAACCAATGTTAACTTGCAATGTAGATCAAAAACAGCATAACAAACAGGGATTCTTCTACAAAGTCTTCTAAACATTTAATTAAAGATATTAAATTTATTAATATTCTGGTGGTACATTTTTTTTAGATTGATACAATGCATCATTTTAATTTTTCATTTTATGTTGTTTTTTTTGAAACAGCGCTTCAAAAAGTAGGATTGTAAGAACCTTTTTGGAACATCAAGCATAAGAGACACTTACAATAAAGCTCATGAAAACAAACAAAAGTTGTATTGCTTTACCCACATTTGATGGGAAATCAGGATTAAGCATGTGAAAGACGTATCAATCGGAGGCGATTGAGCGAGTGAAGAAAGATGGAATGGACGCTAGTCCCCTTTTTAAAAGATGAGTTGTCCCTGACAAAGTCATCAAGATGATTATTTTGCACCTGATACATGGGTGAAATAATACAAGAGGTAGGGCAAAAAAATAATTTAAAAAAAACTTTTCTAAATATCTTCTGGGGTGGGATCCCGTATAAAATGACTCTACTTTTAACACTAGAACTTCTGTCGGTGTCCACCGGAGCCTGTTTACTTTGTTCTCCTTTGCGCATATTTGCAGGAAAATTGAAAATAATTTGTAACTTTCAATAATTTTTCTTGGTGATTACAAAAGGAAAGTTTTCGTGGTTCTAGGTAAATTTTGAGTGATTCTCTAACTAAAAATACCTAAAACGTTCTCTGATGTTATTTCGACACGAAGGAAATTTATTATTTTAAAAAGCTGTCGTTCAACAAAATATATTGTCCACTAAGTAGATACTATTAGTAAAACAAACTTTCCAAAGTTCTATATATAGCACCTTTCTTAAACTTTAATAGAGTGTTATTGAGTTCACAGTAGAAATGAATCAATAATACTAAAATTGGTGTGTCTAAGTGTTTCATTGCACAGTATTTCCTTACCTGCTCATAAAAAATCATTCGATTTTCATCAGACTGCAATATTTTAAAAAAAGGGTGCAATGCCGAAAACAAGTTTTAAGAAAATTAATCATACGATTCTAATAAAGAATCGCCAGACCTGCGCCACTAGTTGGACCTTAAAAACATTATAATTAGTCCGTATCCTGGAAAAGTCCACCCACTCATTGGCTTGATGAAGTACATGACTTTAAAGTTAACTTTAAACTACGAGATCCATCTTGAATAGAATTTTGTAGATTCAAAGTGTGACAGTGCTTCTCAAACTTTCAGTACTGCCAACCCAATTTTTATTCAGAATTTTTATCGCACCCCCTCCTTATACAATAATAATGTATTGAACGCAATACTAATGCACTTTGACTCTAAGTCTACAAAACGATCCTAAAACCGTACATCTTCACATGATAAGTCTTACATTATATATATATATAAATATTAATATATATATATATATATATATATATATATATATATACATATATATACATATATATATACATATATATACATATATATATACATATATATATATATATACATATATATATACTTATATATTGCCGCACGCATAATTTGCTACAAGTCCCGATAGCCGAGTTGGCAGAGCGTTGGACTGAACTTCCTCAGGTCTCGGGTTCGAATCCCGGCAGATTTATCCAAAGACTGGAATTTTGTTCTCGTTTTTAATGTATTGTTTGTCTAGGTTCTAGATGAATCCAGATCATTCTTTAGAGTGCATATACTGGGTATTTCTCGAATATTCCGAAGTGTATAAAAGCAGAGTCCATCGCCAGTTGGGCATGTTCTCAGTCCAGTGTTGTATCGAGCTCCCAGCGTTAGAATAAATATAATTGTTTGTTTAAATTGAACTGTGTACTTCTTTCGAACTCCGTGACAAGTTTGGTGGAGGCGCGGGGTACAATTATGTCAAACGTGGATAATAGCGGCAACCTTCGCAGGAGCCTCCGGTTAAGAGGATTATCCCCCGAATTCGGACTGTTAAAAGAAAATAATAGGAAGAGGACAAAAATGCCGACCGAGCAAGAAGCCAAGCCCGCTGTAGTAACACCTTCGTTACAGCATTGGAGGAGCCCATCGACCTTCCGAGGAGCGCCTGGGGAAGACCCTCTCAAATGGCTTAAAGAGTACGATCGAGTAGCCAACTTTAACAAGTGGGATGACATGATGTGCCTGGCTAACGTTTATTTCTTTCTTGACGGTACTGCGAGACAGTGGTATGTTAACAACGGAGACGCCTTAGATTCCTGGGAAGCGTTTAAAAATTGACTGAGTGGACTTTTCGGTGACCGTCAAAAATATACCAGAAGGGCAGAAGAACAACTAAAATGCCGAGCCCACACACACACACAGCGTTCAGGCGAGAGTACACAGTCCTACATACAAAGTGTATTAGGACTTTGCCAAGAGGTAAATCTTCTGATGAAAGAAGACGAAAAAGTGTCACACCTAATGAAAGGTGTTGCTGAGGATATTTATCAGGCCCTGTTGACGAGAGAAATCAACGACACAGCAAGTTTTATCAAATGGTGCAACTATATCGAAGATATGAAGCAGAAGAGAGTTGTTCGACCGAGATTTGAAAGGCTTCCAAACGTCGTACCGGTTGCATCCCTGACGGATGAGACTGATTTGGTCTCTCTTATTCGCACAATCGTACGAGAAGAAGTCCATCGACTAGTTAACCAGACGCAAGAATCTTTGGACTCCGATCCCCAATCCTTAGAAGAGATCGTTCAAGACGAAGTTGAAAGGGTTTTGGCCCCAGTGTCAACAAAACCTACAGAAACTAGACCATGACCCACATACGCCGCTGTAACCAGGAAATACAGAGCTCCTGTTCAGAAATTCCCACCTGAACCAAGAAAAACAGATGTGTGGAGAACGGCTGACAACAGACCTGTTTGTTTCCACTGCGGACGTCCTGGACATGTAATGCGCTACTGCCGAGAGAGAAAGGCTGTCTTTGACAACTCTCGAAACCGCCGACGGAACTTCGACGACGTTGGCACTGAAGAAGAAATACGCCGACCAAACTCTTCTCGCCGTTTTACGCCAAGTCCCACGAGAGGCCGATCCCCAATACGTCGTTACAGATCCCCGTCGCCATATCGCCGATCCAGTCAGTCGCCAGGCCGTAGGAGCGTGGAAAACTAAAGAGAGTGACCTTCCAAGGAGGTGAGGCCGCGTGTACTGGAAATCCTAAGTCGACCGCCAAGATGACTGGTAACCAACAAGACGTAATAATAGATAAGAAGCCGATACGTGCTCTAGTAGATTCTGGGGCATCGTTTTCTGTCATATCCGATAAGTATCGCCAATTTTTGAAGAAAGTTCTGTTTGCTGATGCGAAGAGCGTTATGCTGAAAGTTGCGGATGGAAATTTTGTTCGGCCGATAGGGAAATGTGTTTTACGTGTCCGTATAAACAATCGAGAACTGCCTTTTGAATTTATTGTTTTATCACATTGTAGCCATGACGTCATCCTAGGATGGGACTTTTTAGAGGCGTCTCAAGCCGTTATAGACTGTGGACAAAATGAACTTGTTCTAGAAGACATCTGTCGAGACTCCACAGCGCCTGACGCCTGGAATTTGTATGCCACCAGGGACTATACACTTAAGCTGCATTTTTTAACTAGAATAACAGTATCAGGATATCAAACCCGAGGAGACATAAATGTAGTTCTAGACGGCAGCAAACATTTGTCTTCGAGAAAAATATTGCTACACCGCCCATGGTATCCACATATCGTAACGGAAAAAGTGATGTCTGGGTTACCAACCTGCAGTTCCGAAACCAAATCATCCCTAGAGGAGTGTGCATAGGCCAAGCTGAACCACTAAATGAAGGGCATCTATGTGTTATTTTCGACACATCGGGTTGCTTGGATGACCAGCAAGAAACTTCGGAGTCACAGATGAATTGTTCGTTAATGATGTCACCCGAGTTAAGTGACGAACAGAGAAACAAGCTATCCGAACTACTCCGAAAATTTTCTGGGCTTTTCACGAAGACCGACAAGTCGACAGCCGCGAAGACGAATGTGAAACACAGGATTTTTACTGGTGATCATGCTCCAATAAACCAACGAGCCTACATAGTCTCGCCGACTGAAAGACGAATCATTCATGAAGAGGTTCAGAAAATGCTTGATGAAGGTATCGTCCAACACTCTGAAAGTCCTTGGTCATCACCCGTTGTGCTCGTGAGAAAAAAAAGACGGTAGTTGGCGTTTTTGCGTCGATTATCGCAAGCTGAATAGCGTCACGAAAAAAGACGTTTATCCTCTGCATCGTATTGACGATACGCTCGACTGTTTGAAAGGTGCCAAGTTCTTTTCTTCCATGGATCTCCGATCTGGTTATTGGCAAATAGAAATAGACGAAGCGGATCGTGAAAAGACGGCATTTATTACCCCCGAAGGCTTATATGAGTTTAAAGTCATGCCGTTTGGTCTCTGTAATGCACCTGCGACCTTCGAGAGAATGATGGATAATTTGCTACGCCATTTTAAATGGACTATGTGTCTTTGTTACCTAGATGACATAATAGTGTTCTCAGAAACTTTTGAAGACCATCTTATGCGATTAAGACTTGTTCTAAAATGTTTTCAGGAAGCTGGTCTTAAATTAAATTCAAAGAAGTGTCTTTCTGCTGCCCAAGAAGTAAAGATTCTAGGCCATCTTGTATCTAGTAATGGCGTTCGTCCCGATCCCGACAAAATAAAAGCCGTAAGAAATTTTCCCACTCCAAAGAATATACATGACATACGAAGTTTTCTTGGCCTTTGTTCATACTTTAGAAGATTTATTAAAGGTTTATGTTATCTCGCCGAACCTTTGAAGTTGTTGCTGAAAAGTGGCGTGGAGTTTCATTGGGGTCCTGAAGAGGTGGAAGCATTTAACAGTCTTAAGAAAGCACTTACTTCGGATCCACACAGTATTGGGTATTTACAACGAAAGAGCTTCTACAGAAATCCATACTGATGCAAGCGGGTACGGTATCGGAGCTGTCCTAGTACAAATTCAGAATAATGTCGAGAAAGTTATAGCATACGCTTCTAGAACTCTGACAAAAGCCGAATAGAATTATTCCACCACAGAAAGGGAATGTCTTGCCATCGTATGGGCTACCAACAAATTTCGGCCGTACATATTCGGAAAACACTTTACTGTTGTAACTGACCATCATTCCTTGTGCTGGCTCATGAATTTAAAGGATCCTTCAGGAAGGCTTGCCAGATGGGTCCTCCGACTTCAAGAGCATGATTTTGACGTAAAATATAAAACCGGTAAGAAGCATAGTGACGCCGACGCTCTTTCGAGAAATCCAGTGGAAGAGGAAACGGAAACACCAGACAAATTTTTAGCAGTCACGACGAGTATGAACCTTGCGATGGAACAGAAAAAGGATCAAGACCTTGCGAAATTAAAACTTTTGAGCAACTCATCCAAAAACGAAGAATTCAGATTCATCGACGGTATCCTTTGCAGGAAGAATTTTGATCCAGATGGAAAGTTGTGGTTGCCAGTCATTCCTAAACATCTACGAGCAGACATACTAAGGCACTTTCATGACGCCCCCACCGCAGGACACCTTGGTTTCGCGAAAACTTATGACAGGATTCGCAAGAGATTTTACTGGCCGGGAATGTACCGAAATGTCGTTCGGTATGTCATGCATTGTCGGGAGTGCCAAAGGAGAAAGTCCGTTCCTCAACGACCACCTGGACATTTAGTTCCCATCCCTCCACCTATAGCTCCTTTCCATCGCATTGGAATTGATCTCCTTGGGAGATTTCCAAAGTCTGCTCATGGAAACAAATGGATAATAGTCTGCACGGATTACTCAACACGATATGCAATAACAAAAGCCTTGCCGACAGCCGAAGTCGACGAAATAGCGAAGTTCTTACTTGAAGAAATTGTCCTCAGGCATGGAGCTCCTCGAGTAATTATCACAGATCGTGGAGCCGTCTTTCGATCCAGACTTGTTTCCTCTCGTCGACTTGTGTAACATTGATCATCGTTTCACAACGGCGTATCATCCCCAAACAAATGGACTGACGGAGCGCTTCAATAAGACCTTGGCCGACATGTTGTCAATGTATGTGGATGTAGAGCAGAAAAATTGGGATGAAATTCTACCATTTGTGACCTTCGCTTATAATACCGCTAAACAAGAGACCACAGGTTTTACGCCGTTCTATTTACTTCATGGTCGTGAAGCGGAAACGACACTAGATACAATGCTACCATTCTGTCCTAACGATTTTGATGACAATAACATCACCAAGATAGCAGCCAGAGCCGAAGAATCACGACAGCTAGCCCGAGTGCACACTCTGAGAGCTCAAGACAAAGATCGTCGACGTTACGATTCCAAACACCAAATGGTTTCCTACGCTCCCGGAGATCTCGTATGGATTTATACTCCAGTGAGAAAAGTCGGTCTCTCCGAAAAACTCTTAAGAAGGTATTTCGGACCGTATCAGGTGCTACGCCGTTTATCAGCCGTGACTTACGCAGTACAAGACTTTGATCCTGCTTCACGAAAAGAGAAGTTGTCCATGTACTGCGTATGAAACCGTACCATGATCCCGCCGAGCAAATCGAAACCTAGGATATTCCTCCCAAAGAATCATACAAAGGACCCATCACTCGTTCCAGAATAAAGACCCTTGAACAAAATGACAGCGGGCGCTGTCTTCTTTTTCGAGGGGAGCAATGCCGCACGCATAATTTGCTACAAGTCCCGATAGCCGAGTTGGCAGAGCGTTGGACTGAACTTCCTCAGGTCTCGGGTTCGAATCCCGGCCCCGGCAGATTCATCCAAAGACTGGAATTTTGTTCTCGTTTTTAATGTATTGTTTCTCTAGGTTCTAGAGGGCTGCGGTAGCCCAGTGGTTAAGGTATCCAACCATGGCAGGCATGTCATGAGTTCGATCCAAGTACCACTAAAGACCCGCCGTGTAGGGCAGTGATGCACGTTAAATCTGTCGAGAGCTGAAACGTCCTCCCGTTGGTGTGGTGTGGTAGTTAGGAGAGGGGGGTGCCAGCTCAGGTGTCGTCCACGTCACTTGACCATGGTTCAAAATTACGTGGTCCGTCGCCAAAAGCCCTCGTGTAGCTGAACAGTGCGACGTTAATATTAACTCAACTCAACTCTCTAGGTTCTAGATGAATCCAGATCATTCTTTAGAGTGCATATACTGGGTATTTCTCGAATATTCCGAAGTGTATAAAAGCAGAGTTCATCGCCAGTTGGGCATGTTCTCAGTCCAGTGTTGTATCGAGCTCCCAGCGTTAGAATAAATCTAATTGTTTGTTTAAATTGAACTGTGTACTTCTTTCGAACTCCGTGACAATATATATATATATATATATACATATATATATATATATATATATATATATATATATATATATATATATATATATATATATATATACTGTATATTAAGGATTTGAAACTACATACTCTAATATTTATGATAAAAGAGATGCCTTTAATTTTAATATCATCAAAGTGCCTTACTGGAATTCTAATTTATCAATATCTATATATAGAAATATTATTTTTAACTATATTTATCGCAATATAAAGTATTAGTTAGCGATAAAGCTAATATTTTTTAAATCTTAAAAAAATTTTTAATCTCTGTATTGAACATGGATACCCTCCTAATTTTCTTTGTAATTATATTTATAATGGTTTTTTATGATACAATTTGTATTAATGTAATTATTTACTGTTATTATGTTTTGTAATGTTTTTTTTTAAATTTAGACAATATCTAATTTATCCTACAATTATTTAAATAGATGGCGCCACATTCTTTTTTTTTAAAAAAATTTAATATATATATTTTTCTGAGTTTCTTTATATTTTACGCTAATTTTATGATTTTTATTTTTATGATTATTTAAAAGTATATATATATATATATATATATATATATATATATATATATATATATATATATATATATATATATATATATATTTCTTATTATCGTATATCGTATCGCAATTAATCGTTTCTTATATCGTATCGCAATTAACTTTATGCGGTTCTGCTCTCCTTTTTTGGCGGGAACACGATACTGCACTCTTGGCCATCGTTATAAATCCGTTTTAGTAGGTTATGTTTATGTTCATATGTTCTTTAGTTTAATGATTTAATATTTAAATTCTACACATTTATAACTCTTTCCTTTCCTCTTGGTACATAGTATGACAAATTACAGGTGAAGGTTGGTGCTGCAAAACTTGAACCTGCAATCCTGGTTCCTAAGGCCAGGAATTTGTCTCTATACTATGTGCCTCCTTCCTACTTTTAGTTATCTTAGGTATATAACTATATGATTATTTTTATATTTTTGTTTATGTATATGTATATGTGTGTATAAATTTATATATATGTGTATGTATATGTACATGATTATATATTGAAAAAATTCTTTTATATTGGATTATATATACATATATATATATATATATATATATATATATATATATAGATGTTACTTTTAAGTAATATATATTTTAATTAAACTATTTTTAAGTAATAGGATAGTTATTATGCTATTTTTCTTTCTCTAATTTTTAAATTAGAACATATTGCAAAATGGTATTTAATTAAAGATTTATTTCCTTCATCATCAATTTCTAAAGGTACAAATATCATTAGAAAAATAGTCTAGTCTATGTTGCTATCTATCATACTCATCACATCTCGCAAAAATTCTGGCGAACGTTTGCGTGAGTCTGGGCAAAACATGTAAAAAAGCTGTACCTGGTACAACTCCATTCAGTTTTGGTCGAGACGATACTTCTATAGCTACTGAATCTGTCTTGAATGCCCATTTTATAATTTACGCGTTAGTTGTAAATCACTTAAAGGATTTACGGCAGTAGATTAAAACAAAATCATAGATATATTTTCAAGTCGTGGAGAACATTCGATGATAATAAAGTATCAATAAATACACAAAAGAGCATGTTGCCGAAAATTAAATCAAGGATATATTCTAAAGAATACTTAAATTTTTTGAATTACTATTACTATTACTGAAAAACCCTGGGTAAAACTTACATGTGTACATAATATGTGTTAAAACTTACAAATCTGAAGAACAACATGCGAAAGTTACTTTTAACACCAGTGAAAATTATTTAGTCATGTTGGCATGGAAGTTTAAAAAGTATTTTCTTGCTAAGGACAACTTGGTAGCAAGTTACAAGTGGGTTAGGGATTAATTTCGCAATACTTCAGAAGGGCTCTCTACTGCCGAAGAAAAATCTTCATAGTTTCACATCCAGTGGCGAAGTTAAAAGGCAATTTTGAAATAAACAGCCCTTTGAATTTTGGGCAGAGGTGGATGATGAATTTTCTGTACTGAAAACAAAAGCATTTCGTATACTAATACCCCATTTTCCTTTGTGAAACCGGATTTTTTGCGGTGGCTTTTTTGAAGACAAAATATAGATCTCAGCTAAATATAGAAAAATAACTCAGAGTGTCAATTTCTAATACTAAGTCTTCCTTTGAAAAACTTTGCTCTGCAAGACAAGCCCATGGAAGTCTCTAATAATTATTAAACTTGTTCTTATACTGGCCGAAGTACCCACTCTTCACACGAGTTTATTTTTTTTTTTATAAAAAAATAGATTATTCCGAATATAATAGCTTAATTGTAAGGACAGTAAGACCAAATGCATGACAATGTGTACACAAATGTAAAATGGTTTTTTAAATGAATGCTCATATTATAAATAGTTTTGAACGAACTGGAATTTTAACCCTTACAGAATTAGCATTTAGAATTAATGTTAAATAATGAAAAAGAATGTAAAATTCCAATAAAGAATAATTGTGTTATCTTTAATATTTAAAGCGAGAAAACTTCAAAATGTTTCAGCCCGGTATCAAGTGTGCACTCGATACTAACTTTAATATTCCCGCAGAGTGACTTACCTCAATCTTTTTTTTTATAATTCTCTTTTACTTTATACAATAAAAATCATAATTTCAGTGAATAATTTAACTAAGAGAAAATATACTTACCTTTTTCAAGGACCTTTCAATTTGGCTTCGAAAATTTCAGAAGAAATTTAATAAAACTGAACTAAATTGTTTCAAATATGCGTGACTTTAATAAAGGACACAAATCACAGACACATTTCGCTAACATTCAATTCAGTATACTCAATAGAAAAATAATGATATTAGATTTAAAAAAGAATTACGTTCAACGTTTTTCATTATGCGTTATATGTTTCAGAATACTCATAAAAATAAATCTTGGCCAAATAATTCTTCAAATTGCTCAATATGCTTATCCATGGATCATAAAACTCTTTCAAATGGAAAAAGGCGCGAAACCGAATTATATTATGTATTTACAACTTACCTAAAAAAAAGGGATGGACATAACCATACCAGTAAGTTCGAAGGTCAGTTAAAGTACTATTTTAGGTTAAAAGAAACATAATGAAAAATCTCTCATCGTGGGATTACAGCAAAACAAACAAACTATTTTTTAATTTGTTTATAGGATCAAAGATAGCTAATGAGCGTTTGAAGTAGAATCTTTTATTTTTGATGACGTAATTATGCAAGATGATATATATACATCATATCAGTGTAAATCTGTATTTTTTTTATTATGTCAGAAAGTATTTTTTATATATATCTATATATAAAAACGCTTAATTCCAGTAAATTATTTTTTTAACCTTTTATTTTCGATATGCTCGTGTCCCCCTCATAGGTTTATCGCACCCCCTAGGAAGGCATGTCCCCACTTTGAGAAACACTGATCTAATCTATTGAAGTCCTTTATAATTTTCGTTAGGGATTTCGATATAAAATTTAATTTAGGTTTATTTTTTACACTCAAATGTGATTGATAATCAATGATCAATGTTTATTTTAAGGTATGGGTTGCTTGATGGTATTTTATCATCGGATTTTGAAATTGCACAAAAGTTATTCACGAAGGAATTCGAAGTTTTGATTTACAGCTAAGTGACGAAGTGGGCACATGATCAGACTTCACACACTTTTCAGCCATGCACCTGCAAGGGAAAATACCTGATAATTTAGACTTACTTCAGCTCAATTTCTTAGTGGATCCACAGGTTGTAAAATTGAATGAACCAAAATTAAACTATGATGAATGCAAGCTACGAAACGACTTTGGAATTAAAGATCTTGGGCCACTTAAGTCGATTTATTGTGTTTCAAACAACCAATTTAATATATGTGTTGCAATTTATTAAAGATCGTTGTAATATGTTTCCTCGTTCCCAAGATAATGTTGTTCAGCTCTAAGCAGAAACAAGTGAATTCTATTTTACTCGTTTAGTACTCACAAGAATTTAGGAGAATGTCAAGGCAAAAGAATCCATGAAAACTTCCTTTAGATAAAATGTAGGTACGCACAACCCCTATTCTAAACATTTTGTGTATTCAGTCCGACACACTTAAATTCAAACTAATGACATGTACTGCTAACAGCACAAGAAAAAACCCTTCAAGCGCTTGAGAATGCTTAAATTATATAGTAACCATGTTAATGCACTTATTTTTATTAAAAATACTGGTAATCACTCAAATAATGTTAAATACCTAATAAATGGAAATTTGATTGAAAAGAACTGCGTTCATTATTTTAATCAAATGAACGGTATGCGGATTGTTATATTTTGGAAATTCATGACATCATTTGTTTTAAGTTTTGTTTTTAAGTGAAATACAATACATCACTTTTAAGTTTAAACTACCTTTCACACATTGAAATCTCCGTAAGCTTACTCAACAACCAATAACAACGCTCAATCCCAGTACCCGAAACCAGCCACTCCATTGGTCCTTGCCTTAATAAAGCCATTCCTCCTCCAAAAAGCAAAACTAACAACACCAGCAATATCGCAGTCTCAAGATAAGGGATCAGAGGATCGAAACATAGATCAAGTCTCCTGAGAAGTTCCACTTAGTTCACACATTGAAGATTGTTTCAAATCAAATCAAGGATAAGAGGATTTGTGTGTGTGTGGATAAAGTGAGCGGCGTATGACAAAAATCTAACGTTGCTCACATAAATAATTTCGAAAATTGTTAACAATCCTATATGTCTCAGAAGACATATATGTGGCAGCAATCAAATTCTCCACTATATCGGGATATTAATTTGAGATCAAATTTATTTATCTATATTGCAACCTTTTTTTTCATGCAGGAAAGTTTCTGATTTAATATTAAGAATAAGAGTTTAAACTCAGACCTAAAACCCTTCTTCCATTTCAGCCGCAGGCTGCAGCTTGTGAGAAACATTTACCCTCGAAACTGAGCATTATTTATGCCTTTCTATAAAACACTTAACTGCACTTAATCTGCGGAATTGTACAAAGGAATTGTAGAATGGTCAACGCAATTACATGAAAATATTTAAAAAATAATTTTTCTTATCTTGTTTAGAATTGTTAAATCAAGTGAATAAAAGACTGATTCGAATTTTATAAAGAAATTAGCATCGCAATTACCATATTTCACTTTCAAAAAAAAAAGTTTCAACTTTAGTTTGAATAAAAACACCTTTATTCAATTGTTTTTTACTAAACTAAAATAAAACGTGAAGTTGAGTTAATAGATCTTTTGTAATAAATGCTGATATTTCTCTCTCTGAATATTAAATACTTCTTTTATTGAATTCAGAATTTAAATATTCTTAGTGTTTAATCGTAGCATTTCTGAAATATTCCAGGTTAAGTTATTGAAACATTTAAAAAAAAACATCATTTTCTTAATATATTATTTATAAAATCCGATAACAAATACTGTCCCATTGTTCAAATAACCAATGAAACATTTTTGAATAAATGTTAAAACTGTTTCTTGAATTGCGATGCATTATTTTCATGGTTTCGCTAACAGTCTCATTTTTTGTTAAAATTCATTTTGTCACAACCCGTCGGTCGTGAGTGTTCGAGTGTTCGAGTAAGAAACACATATGATCAAACACTAACTACTCCGATTCTGGCTTTAGTCCCTATCCCTTTATGTACCAACGGTACTTATAAGGACCACTCACTTTAAAATTACATAGAATAACCATTTTTACGAATAATCTGATCATACTTAACAGGAATATTTTCTTTGAAATTCACTCTTCCAACATATTTGGGAGCACGGCTTCTATGATGAGTATTTTAGCGGGAAAGGTGAATAGTTTTTATCAGAAATTGTGTTTCAGCTGGCGACGTTTTCAAAGGATTGCGAAGATTATCAGTCCCGAAAAAATAGTAAATGCCAAAACTTAAGTGTCTTATTTTTTTCGTATGTTAATGAAGACCTTAGAAAAAGATTTGACTAATTAGTTTAAGTGAACAGTGTATATAATTAATTTTACAGTTGAATATCTTTAATTAATTAATTAGCTCTTACGGATTAAATTTTCCAAAGTTGAGTTTTTTGCTCATATATATCCCTTAATTTTCAATGTAGTGATCCAAAAAAATTATTCCATGAAAAAAATTACAGTAAATCATAATGCGGTACATAAAGGTCTATGGGAATTTATGAGAATACACTCTAATAACTAAACCCGAGGAGCAATAAAATTTATTAATCTTATTAAATATATATATATATATATATATATATATATATATATATATATATATATATATATATATATATATACTTATCTTATTTATTCTCTGGAATGCTCTTGCTTACAACTTGCTAAATCGTCAGCCGTAAGGTGGGCATCTTCCACATTTCTATGAATCCTTCCCTTCGGAATTAATATTACGAAGGGCGACTACCAGTAGCTGACACTAGGCTTTCCACTTAGTATAAACTTTCAACCACTACCTCGCCTACTCAACGACTGACACTTGAATAGAAGTTTGCATTTGCGTAAAATCAAGCTCTCGCAACGGAAAGCAGTTTTCAACTAAAATCACAGTTAAAAAGATTATTTTCCCCAAGAGGACCAGTGAAAGCCCGAACAGAAATTTCATTCAGATAGTAAGGAAGGCTTTAATCTGAATGCAAAATATTATGATATTGTTTTTTCCTAGGATAAAAATATTAAAATAGAAATATGACTGAAACTACGTTATGAAACTATTTGCGCAGACATTATTACTGAGATTAATAATTTTATTACACAGGGCGTATCAGTACAACGGTTACACATTTTCAGAACAGGTAGACAATGGCAAATCACATGGTCGTAGAAATGCTGTCCTAGCATGGTATAGACAACACAAAACACAAGAAATACAGGACAAATAACAGGAGATAGCACATATTTTACTTTTACATTTTTATTTTGCTTCAATACATTTCTATTTATTAACATTGGTTTTTATATTTAATATGGCACATTCTAATTAAAAATTACCGAATTGTATTTAGAAATCTTTGAAAAATAGCTGCTAAGACTGTGTTTCTGAAATCTTCTTGACAAATGTGAACCTTGCCATCATGTTGTTTAGTATAACCCTCCAATCATTGCTGTCGCATCGATTTCGCTTAACATTTGTTTACATGGCAAGGTTAAAACAACTTTCATTAAAAAGATGATTTTTATTACACGTGTTAGTACCAACCTTTTTTATTAAAATGCTTGCTTAAATCTTGTTGTTTTTAGATTTAATGTAGGTGTACCATCATCTACTATTTTGTGAAAGGATGTTGTAATACTAATAGGTATTCCGCTCATCGCTTCAACTGTTTGTGGGAGTTGAGCGAGTGAAATTTTTGGAATTGGGACAGCGTGTGCACGCGCAGTCCCTCCATTTTCCCAAGGAGAGAATTTTAAATATTTTATTTTAATGTTCTGATATTTTTAGGGGGCATGATGTTAAATTGTAATGTATTTGGAAGCATTTAAGAGAGCTGAATAGCCCTCTGACAAATGTCAATTACTTCAAAAAGCATATGTGAAATCCCTTTAGGAACATGTCAGAAGCATATTAATTGAGTACCATGATGAGCTGTATAAGGCTCTATACAAAGCAAAATATGGAGGTATTGAATATTCTCGATGAGGTGACAAATCATTTGACTAGTATGTTTAAGAATATATTTTTATAATTTCCAGAGATAAATTCATAATTAGAAAAAAAAGAATATACATTTTCTTTGTCTACAAAACCTTCTAAGAGACGAATAAATTTCAAGAGAAAAGTTTCACTGGCATCTTTTTAGCTAAAATATTTTTTTAAATATGCCGTTCAAAGACAAAATAGTAACATAGCTGTGTAAGAAAAGAGATGTTTATTGTGTTAGCGTGGGTCATGAAAAAACAATCCGAATATAAGGAAACGATGTTTGAGGATAGCTAGGCACACCCTTCTGCACAAAAAATAAAATTATTTCTAGATTTGTATTATTGGATAATTTACTATTTTAGTTTCGAAATTTTATTCGTTCAACGTTTGATAAGTATTGCCAAAATGACCTTTAAAGCATGATTCACATGACGTTTTTCTCTGTTCACAAGTTTGCTTTCTGCCACAATTTAATCATAATTTTACGTAAAAATTTTTAAATTATGTTTTAAGGTGGTTATCTCAGTTTTAAAACATCTATAAATTCGTCAGGAAATTAAATCGGAGAAATATAATGGATGTTTATTAAAATTTCATCACTGATTTTCTATATGAATATTTCAATCCATACCATTTTAATAATCAGGTACAAGATTTAAGGCTACACAGCACATTTTTTTTTCAAAAAAAATTGTGTTTTATATTAAAATTATATTATTGTGTTGATTCTAAAACTAAAAAGTCAGAAAAGCCATGATTTTACAATTTAAAGAAATTAAGAATTTTTGAAATGTTTTCAAACTTTTATAAGATGCTCAAATTTTAAAATCTCTTTGTCTCTTTAAATTATTTATGTTCTTTATATTATGGCGAACAATGTATGAATTTTAAAATTTGTTTTCTTATTGATTCTTAATAACTATTTTTCTGGTTAATCCAAGAAAAATCATGAAACAAAGATACAATTTTAATTTTTTAAAAGTTTAATTGAAGAAACAATTATATATATTTTATGATATTTATATTTATGTTGATAAATATCTTTAAATAGTACGCAATTAATACATAATAGAATTGTAAATCTATATTATTGACCTACATCCTCTAACTCTGCATGAGTTTTATTAAGGGCATCGAATTGTCCGAAATATATTCTACTTAGTGGCACGCTAAAGCATATTGTTAGATTGGTTTGAAAGGCCACAGCGAAATGGTTACCGGCCCCTGACCTAAGCGATAGCAAAACACTTAGGAATGTTTGGTAGTGAAACGCTTTCCTAGAGCGTTAGAGACGGCACAAAACACAAGAAATGCAAGACACAAGTAAGAGGAGATAGCATATAATTTACATTTAAATTTCCTTTCTATTTATCACCTAGTGGTTTTAATCTTCATATTGCACATTGTAATTTAAATTTAATGAACTGTATTTAAACATTTTAAAGAAAGAAATGCTGACACTTTATAACTGAAATCCATTTGACAAATGTGAAGATCACTCATCTGTAAACTAAAATCTTTGCCACATCGTATTGTTCAATCCAAACCTCCGTTTCTTTGCTATCGCATCTGTTTCGCTTAACTTTTGTTTATATAGATATTTAAAAAAATTATTAAATAAATGGTTTTTTACACATTACAGTACCAATATTTTTTTATAAAAGTACTGTTATAAATCGTGTTGTTGTTTTTAAAATTAATGTAGATATACCAGCATCCACTATCTTGTGAAGAGTTGCTGTTACCCTTTGTGGAAGTTGGGAGAATAAGATTTTTGGAATTGGGACAGCGTGTGCACACGCTGCTCCTCCATTTTCCCCAGGAAAGTAGTTTAAAACGTTTTGTTTTCCTTCTAATATTTTCACGCGTTATGAGGTTAACGTGCAAAGTGCATTTGAATGCATTGAAGAGAGCTGTATAGCCTTCACACTGGTTAAAAACTAGTTTTATTACCTCAAAAAAAGCGTAGTCTAGGATATATATATATATATATATATATATATATATATATATATATATATATATATATATATATATATATATATATATATATATATATATATATATATATCTGTAGGGGCACATGGGAGAAGAGCATACTATTTGAGTATTATGATGAATTAAGCCTCTAAACAAAGCAAAAGGTTGAAGTATGAAATATTGGCTGAGGTGACAAATCATTTGGCTTGTATGTGTGTGTGTTTAAGACATTTTTCATATTTCCAGGATTCTTAGAACTAGAATAAAGTATATTCATTACTTTTTTCTACAAATTATTTAAAAAGAGGGATAAATTTCGAGAGAAAAATCTCAGTGGCATCTTTTTAGTTAAAATATTTTGTAAGTATGTCCCTCAAAGAAAAAATATTAACTGGGATGAGTAAGAAAAGAAATGTTTTTTGTTAGCGAGGGACACAGAATAGCAATCGCATTATAAGGAAAAGATGTTTGAGGACAGCTGGGCATACCTTTCTGCATAAAAAAATACAATTATTTCTACATTTGTATTATTGTGTCATTTACTATTTTAGTTTCGAAATATGATGTTCGTTCAACATTTGATAAGTATTGCTAAAATGACCTTTAAAGCATGATTCACAGTACATTTTTCTCTCTTCACATGTTAGTTTCCTTCCACAATTTAATCATACCTTTACGTTAACGTATTTAAATTATGTTTTAAGGAAGCTATTTCAATTTTAAGAAATCTATATATTCGTCAGGAAATTATATCGTTAGAATATAATGGGCGCTTATATGAAAATTCCATCACTCTGATTTTCTTTATGAATATTTCAAAGCGTGTAATTTTGGAAATCAGTCTACGTCATACTATTTCTTCTTCATCAAATAATGAAAAATGATTTAGACAAAAGTATTTTCTTTCAGTAAGTAAGGTTGCAACTTTCAATTCTGTTAATAAAAAATGTAACTTTATATTGACTCGGTTATGCACTCGGTTATATATTAAATTTAAACATTTTACAAAAAGTTATTAACAAGAAAGACTTTCTGTTCTTATTTTACATTAATTATAAAAACCAGATCTTCTAGCCCTTTGTCTACAGCATTATGAATTATTATTGTAAATTGCTTCATGCAACTTGCTTCATTGAATGTATTGAAAATAAATGGATATACATAAATAGAATACTCAATTCTTGTAAATTTAATTTGTTGTATCTAATTAATTAAGACTAAACACATTACCCTACAAATTTCATAATTAAGGAAAGAAACATTTTTGTATTTTCATGAGCCTCATGTCATTGAGAAGCTAGCCACCAAATTTCAGATCTGTTAGCAAATTTGTTTTTATGATATTCGAAGTTTTTTTAGCTATGATCTTTGTTTTGGTTTCGTTTTAAAGCATTTCCCCCTCTTGTATTGAATGAATTAAAAATATTTTTAAGCCCAATCAACTCTTGTAGTGTGAAATGTTTACTAATTTCAATTTTCAATAACAAAATTATTTCCACTTAATTATATCCTGAGTTTTTTTTATTCACATAATTAAGTAATTGAAATTAATTTCAAGGCCAATTTCTGCTATAAAAATAATTTATATAAATTAGAAGCTTTATCATTATTTTTTCTTATGAGAAAACGCCACGGCCAAAACATGCTCAGGTTATTGTGAGAAACAATATTTCGAAGAGAGGAAATACTACCGAAAATGATGTATCAAAAAATAAGTCCTCAGCTTATACTACAATAAGACTTTCAAACACAAGTATTCTAACTAAAAGTATTGAAGATAAAACTGAAAATATCCATGATGTGCGCCAAACTAAATTATAGTAAACATATTTTAATACTATATTATGGTATTTGAGTTCTTGTTGGGTGACTTTAAAACTTGCCAAACCTTCCCAATTTAAAACTAAAAAAATATATGTACAAACCAATTGAATTTTTTAGTTTTAGTAAGTATTATTATTATTTTATACATACATGTTTTGTGTTTGAAAATTTTTGTGAAAATATTAGTTTGAGATTAAGCTCAATACACTGTCATTGTAACAAATGCTATTAATATTATGCAAAAATATTTCTTGAATTAAAAAATTAATTTCAGTCATTTTAATTTAAACAGTGTTTTAATGTAGAAATTCATTCAAAATTAACATATTAAAAAATTAGATCTGTCTCCAGAAAAAAATGTTTTTAAAAATGGTAATTACACGTTGTGCATTTTGACTGATAATTCGATGGAATGGTTTTTAAATTAATGTGTCTTCGATAAGAAATGCTGTATTTTCTTAAAATGAACTACTGCATCTTGAGTTCAGTCTCTTGATCGTCATCCAAGGAATCTAATTAAAATTCAATCAGATAATATGCTGAAACTTCATCTGAAAAATCATGTGTTAGTACGTTCCTGATTTCAGATGTTAGATTCTGTAATAAATCCAAAGTCTTTTGAAGACAGAGTTTCTTTTTTCCAGAGACATTATGAGAAAAGGAAATAATAATAATAATAATACCACCTAGAAAATCTCCTATTACTGCTGAGTCTCAGCTACATATAAATAAATTAAATGTTGTCAATTTTTGAAATAAGAATAGATATTTCATTTAATTTTGCAGCAAGAAAAAAAAACCTCAGACTCAAAGGTAATTTTTTTAAAACGTTAAAATAAAACAATTAAAATGCAAAATAAATAAGTTATACGCTGTTTAATTAAAACAAATAGTCAAATCGTTTTCAAAAGCCTTCCTTAACATATAACAAAATAAGACAGTTACCTTTGAACATTAACTACTTTTTCGGAACAAAAATGACAATATTAAATTCAATCAAAATATCAACTGAAAATGCTATTTCTGCTATAAAACTATTCACTTTTGTCGCTAAAATACTTACCATAGAACCCGTGTTTCCCTATAACTTGAAAGATTCGATTTGAAAGAATATTCTTGTAAGGTATCGTCAGAGTATTCGTAAAAATGGTTACCGTTTAAATTCATGCTTCAGTAATGAACGTTAGTTGTGTATATGTGAAATAATCATTTCGAGTAAACATATTTTCCTTTTACTTATTTGCACCTTTTAAGAATTTCTGTAAAAAAAAGAGAATTCAGTTGTAAGTCAATCAGTATATGAATCATGTACAAAAAAATTATTTGACACATATTTCATAAGCGGTTTGCAATAACATCCATTTTAGTTGATTAAAATGAGTCTATTAAAAACAATAGACGGAATATATTTGGGAAGAATAATGCTTAAAATAATGATATATGTTAAGATTTATACAGTTGAATGGGGGTTTATATGTTGAACTAGATTAGCTACAATATTTAGTAGTTAAATTATAAAATTAACTACGGACAATCAAGTCTGTACATATATTTTTCCATATAGGAACACTTTTTACTGTACGATCCTTTTAATTAAACTGTGTATGATACACTCTATAAGGGAAAAAACGACGCAGCAAGAAGAGTTGCCCGATTGTAATGAAATTTCGTATGCTAAGCCATTTTTACCGAACTTGCAAATGACTAAAATTTGGTGTCCAATGAATAAATAGTGGGAACTACTGCGCATCAGAACTGCGCATTCAGCAGGTGTCTATAAGAAGTGATACTCAATATAATCGTCGAAATTTCAGTTGCATTGCAATTTAGGGTACCTTTTAACGACAAAAAAATTAATTACCGCAGGATTCGAGCTCATTATGAGCAGCTGTCAGATTTTGAAGGAGCTCATATCATTGGACTGAAAGAGGCAAGTTGGAAAAATTGAAGAATCACTCGTCATCTGGGACGAAGCGATGTGGCCTTTAAAAGGTGCTGGCAAGAATCGGTGTACAGTGGCAGATTTCAGCGTCATGAAGGTAGCGGTCGACCTAGGGCAGCAGCTGACTGGGAGGACAGATTGATTGTCAGATCAGCTGTCACAGCTCCTGATTCATCGTTATCAACAATCAAACGTGCGACCCGCACACGAGTATCCCGCTTCCGACTGTATCCTGACGATCTGGAGACGCCCAGGGCAGCATGCCAATTCTGATTTCATTATTAAACACCACATAGACCCCCAACCAAGAGTTATGGTCTGGAGTGTCATTTTGTGTGACAACTGGACCCCTTTGGTCATCTATAGAGACAAGTTGCAGTACAGCGGTACGTCATGACATTCTGAGATCTGCTTTGCTACCACTCCTTCTGCAGCACCCTTGCCTGGTGTTTCAGCAAGATAATGCTAGACCACATACGGCACGTGTCTATATGAACTGTTTTACAACTTGTCAAATACTTCCTTTTCCATCCAGATCGCCAGATCTCTTTCCAATCGATCATATGATGGGAAGGCGACTGCATGCACCAGAGAATGCCGATGACCTGACACAACAACTGGAGCAAATTTGGCACGAAGTACGGCAGGAAATCATCAGGGTGCTTTATCATTCAATGCCACGTAGTTGGTTGCTTGCAGCCAGACTAGAGGTGGGTCAACACCTTATTGATCTGGTTACCTTGTAACTATATAAATATGAAAATATAGTTCTATTTTTCTGAAATTTTAATTAATTTTTATACTGTACATTATTTTTCGACACACCAATTTTTGTCCCAGTCGGACAACTCGTTCTTGGTGCAATTTTTTTATTATTATTTTTATTTGTTTTTTTAATAAATTCAATACTTATATAAGGACAGTATTCAGTATCCAATGTCCACGCTTTTGTCTTGGAATAAGTGGGCAAAATGAAAGCTTAAATATTATTTAATTAACAATACATTAATTTATGAAAATAATCAACGTTAATTAAGTCGAATAAATGCATTTTTTACTTAGTTTTGATGTTTCACCAATGGTGTTATGATGTTTTTTTCCATTATAAAACTTTAATTCAAAATGCGTTGCACTAAAAAAGTCAGTTTAATATATGTATGTATATACACACACACACACATATATATATATAAACATATATATATATATATATATATATATATATATATATATATATATATATATATATATATATATATATATATATATGTGTGTGTATATATATATATATGTGTATATATATATATATATATATATATATATATGTGTATATATATATATATATGTGTATATATATATATATATATATATATATACACATATATATATATATATATATATATATGTGTATATATATATATATGTGTATATATATATATATATATATATATACACACACATATATATATATATATATATATGTATTATATTTATATATGTAATTATTTTGTGATTTTGTGATTTTTCTGCATTAAGAGTTTGAGAGTTTGTTACATAATAGTAGTGATTGGTTTTATCATGCTCTCTGAGTTATACTTTCTCTGAAGTTTTGTTTATTTTATTTTATTTGGTTTTCCTACCGAGTTGCAAAGGGGGAAGGTTGGCGCCTTCAAACTAGTTTAACCCCACTTATTCGGTCCTAAGTCCGAAATTGCTTTCTGACTCGCTAGGTTCTTCTTTTTTGTAGTTCTTTTATTTCTCTATAATTTTGTTCTTCATGTTCAGATTTTATATTTTTATTACGCTATTTCTTGTTATGTTCTTTATCTATTATTTCTTGTTTTTGTTAAATAATACATATTTCTTTTATATATATTTTATGCATTCATTTGGCTGTTTTGCGCCTATCTATGTTTAAATCTATTTATTTACTAATGAGTTTGTTCAGTTATGTATGTAGTCAATATAGAGTATGTTTGCTTATAGCGAATTTTGAAATCGCCATTAGATTCAAAATCTTGTCTATGAATGTTTTTCTTTCTTTTTATCTTTTTATTAAGTTTAATTTGGCTTTGTTCTTTTTCCTTGTGTGTTTTTCTTGTTTATATAAAAATATTATGCCAACTTCTGATTTTGTGCCTATAAAGTAATTTTGGATATGTTATCTATGAATGGATTAGATTTTTTGGAATTATTGCTCATTATTTCATTTTATATTAATGTGATTGAAAAACCTTTTGCTAATGATATTTTATTTGGGTCCTTTCAATGTACCTTTAACTTTTAAAATAACTATGAATTTGAAAAATAACAAGTTTTATGCGACTGGCAATTTGTTATACTAGGGTATGACATTGCTCGGTGGTACAGTATAATGGTATCTGTACCATCGTCATCCATTTACCATTTTGTGACCTTATATAGAAATTTTGTATATATTTGGGTATGGCTTTAGTTGGTTGTGGAGATAGGCACAAAGGTTCTGAGTTGGCATATAAAAAAACTATAAATTTTTTAAAAAATACAAAAAAATGTGTGAATTGTTTTGATAATCAGAATTTTTTTGCTTTCCCTTCTGTATCTAAACATTATCGTGTTAGAATTTTTAAAACTCGAATTTTTTGGAACTCTAAATATAAGAATTTATCTCGTACAACAAAACGAAATATTCATTTTTCCGATAGTATTGATGAAAATCAAAGAGATAATGATTTTGATAACATATTAGAAACTAGGTTTTTCAGAGATATTCATGCTTTAAAACTAAAATTTAGATCTTGCACTGATAAAAGATGCAAGGCGTGTGGCATGATGAGTGGGGAACAGTTGGATATGGATGCAGGTTATTTATTTTGTAAGACTTTTAACTGTGTTTACAAAATGACATGCAACATATGTAAATTTGCTTACGTAGGTCAGACCTCTAACACTATCAATATTAGATTTAACCAGCATAGGTCTGATACAAGGAAATTTGATTGCAACAAAAACCAGGCTAAGATTGAGATAGGACACTTTCATAAACATGGATTCAATAACATAACTGTACATATACTTAGAATAGTGCCAATATTAAACAAAGATTATGGTTCGAAAACTTTTTTATAGATTCATTTAGATCATATTATCCTTATGGTTTGAATGTTATATGGAAAGGTGAAAATGTCTTATTAACTTTTAAACAAAAATCCGAGAATGCATTATATCTTCCGAATTTTAATAAATTTATTGATAATAGTAATAATATTCGTTTAGCGAGAATTTCAAAAGCTAAACGCAGAAAAAGAGTTACTAGAGATATGTCAACCCTCAAGAATTCTATGTTAGAATTAGCTGCTAAATTTGATGATAACTACAACACAGGCTTAATTAAATCGTTTATGTTTGGCTTGAATAAAACTGAAATTAAAACTATGACAGGTATTTTAAGCAGATATAAATTTCGAGATTCTCATGGTATGCATATGATTCGAGACCTTAATAACTATTTAGTACAAAAAATGAATATTAAATTAGATGCAAGTGAAAATTACTCTATAGAATATTGTACATAATTATTTATGAATAAATCCTTTAACAAAATTAATTTTTCAAGTATATTTCAAAAATAGCAATCCTTTTTTCCTACTAAAAATATTATTATTAAAAAGGCCTTCAAATACAACAAGAAATTTGGTAGATTTATATTTAATTATAATCAAATCTCGGAGCTCCTAAGTTCTGATTCATGTAGATGCAATCTATATCGAGACTATATTGATGATTATCCTCAGCACGTTGTCACAGGAGACCTTAGCATCGTGAAAGATGATTTGTTAAGAAAGTTTATGGAAAAAGGTACCGGTTTTAGACTGATGATCACAAAAAATAAATCTAACGTTATAAAACAAATCATAAAAGATTTAGATAAATTCTACCTTAAAATGGCAATTAAATACGGAATGCCGATTGAAGCATTCAATCAATTTAGATCTTATATAGCAACAGAAATTCGGGAATTAGATTTTACTGTTGAAAATGAAATTATGTATAAAGATCTTAAATCATCAATAGTAAATATCCAAAATGACTTCGTTATTACATATGTTGATAAGGTCTCTGCTAATTATGCCATAATTTGTAAATATTTTTACAGTAAAATATTAAGTAACCACATTTTTAAATAATAATTCATTTCAAAAATCAATTCACAATAATAGAGAAGATGATAATCGTCTTTTAGCTTTGAAGAAAAGACTGAATATTCATCTAAATAATATTAAATATCCAAGTATTTTTTTAACACCAAAATTTCATAAAAGCCCTATAAAATTCCGTAGTATCACTAATGGATACAATACTTATATCACGAAGTCTGGGAAGATCTTGCAATCTCTTCTTCAAAATCTAATTGATAATTTACAAAACACGGCAATTATTAAAAATAGCTTAGAGATTGCTAGAGTTACTAAGGATATGTTGATTTTTTCTATGCATGGTTTTGATTTCGAGGACCTTTTTAATTCTATAGATATTGACGATATGATTAAGGTTCTTCAGTTAATTTATGATAAATATGAATTATATACTTCAATGAAAAAAGAAAAATTTGATATTCTTGTTAACCTCGTTTTAAAAGAACATTTCATTACATTTGATCATAATCTTTATAAACAGATCAAAGGATTACCTCAGGGTGGCCCAGCTAGTAATTGTTTAGCGAACCTATATTTACATTTTTTTGAAATAGATCATATTGTAAATGATTCTTACTTAATTTATCGTTATATAGATGATATAATAATTTTTGGTAAAAATAGTGAATACAAACCAAATATTACATTCTACCCTGATTATCTCAAGCTCCTTAAAACTAACTTCAACTCTAATAGGGTGGAATTCTTGGATTTAGACTTGCATCTTATTAACAATAATGTAGTCAGTAACATTTTTGACAAAAGAGATTCGTTTAAGTTCCATATAATTAAAATTCCCGTATTGAACAGTACTTTTCATATATCAATTTACAGAAATATCATTTTGAATTTTTTATTTAGAAATGATAACTTAACTACCCACAAAATAGATAAATACAATAATATAAAAAAAATTTTTTAATGTTGTTTGGATCATGAATACCCTTTTAATTTCTTGAGATCTTATATTCATCACAAATACATTAACCGTCTTGCTACTTCGAATTCCAAATCCACCACAAAACAATAGGTTTTCAAAGTCAGCATGTTAGTGGTCTTGCTGTGAAGATTATATCATAACACTCATATCACAGTTTACATTTTTCCACACACATCTTAAACATCTTACACATTGTTGACAACCAACCAAATTAAATCCTAGCAATTTTACATTTTTGACAATCAACCAATTCAAATTTTACCATATTTGATTGTCGTCATTTTATACTTGTCTTTGCTGGCTGGTTTAAAAGTCAGCTCAAAAGATGTGTTTAGGTTTTTTCGAATTTTTAACTTGGTGAATAATTGACTTTCATTAATGGCAAGATGCTTGTTTCTCTTCGTAAAAGCTTTGTGAGTAAAGAAATTTTGTTAAATTATTTTTTTGAAAGATACTTTTCTTATGTAATTGTTCTAGTATTTTTCTATTTTTCTTACATATTTATTTTGTGATTTTGTGATTTTTCTGCATTAAGAGTTTGAGAGTTTGTTACATAATAGTAGTGATTGGTTTTATCATGCTCTCTGAGTTATACTTTCTCTGAAGTTTTGTTTATTTTTTTATTTGGTTTTCCTACCGAGTTGCAAAGGGGGAAGGTTGGCGCCTTCAAACTAGTTTAACCCCACTTATTCGGTCCTAAGTCCGAAATTGCTTTCTGACTCGCTAGGTTCTTCTTTTTTGTAGTTCTTTTATTTCTCTATAATTTTGTTCTTCATGTTCAGATTTTATATTTTTATTATGCTATTTCTTGTTATGTTCTTTATGTATTATTTCTTGTTTTTGTTAAATAATACATATTTCTTTTTATATATATATATATATATATATATATATATATATTCTCAATTTCTTTTACGATTTTATTAGGTTCTACATCCACGTGTTGTATTAGGCTTAACTTTTCAACTTGTTTTTTCCCTATTATTTCGAAGATTTCTGCTGTAAGGGGAAGGTTGGATCCGCAAAGCATTGCTTAACCCTAATTCGCTGGCCTAATTCAGCGACAGCTTTAGGAACCATAATAGGTGTCTAGTTTAGTCCATAGACTTTTTTGTATCTGCATTTGTTGTGTCTGCTGAATTCCAATTTCTTACTTCTTTAGCACTGTAGGTTCTATTACTTCTTAACTTGTATTTTATTATAAGATATATATATATATATATATATATATATATATATATATATATATATATATATATATATATATATATATATATATATATATGATTGATTTCTCAATTCCGTTTTTCTCTACTTCATTGTTGTAACGGCAGTGTTTCTCAAACTGTGGGGCGCGCCCTCCTGGGGGGTGGCGCGATAACCTTACAAGGGGGGCGCGAGCACATCGAAAATAAAAGATTTAAAAATATTTAATTTACTGGAATGTACTTAATTACAAAATTCTTTCAGACATAATAAAAAATGCACTTTTACTCTGATATAATTTATAGGAGCGCGCGCGATATTAAGTCATCAAAAATATAAACTTCTTCAATACCTAATTAGCTATCTTTGATCCTATAAGCAAACAAAAAAACGTTTTTTTGATTTGCTTTAATCCCATGATGAGAGATTTTTTTATTACTCTTCCTTTTTAATCCTAACATACTACTCATTCAGAGAAAAAACAGATCCCGGACCCAGAATCGAAAACATTTAGGAACATAAAAAATTCATCACTGTCATTATTTTTGAAATACTGCACATTATAGCTGTAATCTGTTTGACCTTCTAAGTTATTGGTACAGTTAGTTATGACCCCTCTCTTATGTGTTTGTTTCTCATTTAGGGAAGTTGTAAGTAATGTATTTCTCTGTTGCGCTTTTCCCCATGAAAATAGTTTTATGATATTTGGAAAACCACGCATATATATATATATATATATATATATATATATTTAAGTGTATTCTAAAATATATAAAGCACAACAAAAAACGTTTTACAAAGTTTTTTATTAGTAACATGTATATTATCATAATGAATACACTTTTTACCCGGAAGTGGTCACGCGGGACACACAGATTACGAAATCGTTAATTCTGGCAAAACTGTTTATTTGTTACCAAAGAAAAATTGAAAAGTCCTTGAAAGTAGGTAAGTATATTTTCTCATAAGTAAATTATTCGCTGGAATTACGATTTTTATTATATGCTATAAAAATAATTATAAAAAAAGAATTTGGGTGACTCAATAACCCCGCTGGACCATTGGTATCGAGCGCGCGCCTGTTCCAGAGTTAAAACACGTTGAAGTCTTTTCGCTTTAAATATTAAAAATAATACAATTATTCTTCATCTGAATTTTATATTATTGTTCATTATTCAACATCAATTCTAAATGATAATTCTGTAAGGCTTAACATTATAGTTCGCTTTAAACTAATTATACTTTGAGCAATCATTAAAAAAAATCATTTTATATTTTTGTAAACATTGTCGCGCACTTGGCTTTACTTTCTTTACAAAATTCAGCGATTATTTCAATAATATTTTCGTATAAATGAACTCGTGCAAGCGGGTACTTCAGCCGGTATGCTTTTAATGTATCAGTGCTCCATAGTAGTTTATAACTAATTAATTAATACTAAATTAAGAACAAGTTTAATAAGTATTAACGATTTCCATGGGCTTGTCTTGCAAAGCAAAGCTTTTATAAGGAATGCTTATGATTATATAGAAATTGACCCTCTGAGTTCTTTTTCTATATTTAGCAGATATCTATATTTTGTCTTCTAAGCAGCCACCGCATTTTGCAATATGTTCAATTTAAAAATTAGAGAAAGGAAAAATAACACACATAATAATTATCCTATTATTTTATTTATTTATTTATTTATTACTTAAAAGTGGTATACAAAATTTAATACTTATGTTACTAATTTGTATCGTTTATAATTAGGATCGCCTATTGTAGCTTTAGCATCAAAGTTCATTATTATTGCATTCAGTACATTATTAATGTATAAGTGGGGCGCGATAAAAATTGTGATCAAAAAGGGGGGCACCAGTATTGAATGTTTGAGAAGCACTGTGTAACGGAATAATTTACAAATACCCATATATATAAATTCAATTGAATCGTTATTTATATTATCGTAGTTAGGCTACGGAGTATTTAAATTTGCAATATATGGCCAGTTTTTAATTATATTCACCATTTACATTTAGCCCGTAAACCACAACAAGCTTCGACATTAACGAAAGTATTGTTTTTTCAAAAAAAAATGTATTATTCAGAAATAAACTCGCGAAGAATTAAAAAAAATAGGATGTAAATGAAGGATATGAAATACAAAGAAACTGTCATTATGGGTTTTGGTAAAACATGCTTTTTTTCTAAATGTGAGGTTTACTTCAAAACATGTTGCTTCATTTCTAAGTAGCAAAACTGTTTCAAGTTTATGACATGTTTTTGTAGTACAAACAAGATATGATGAAAACAGCAAATATAGAAGAAATTACAAATCTTTACTTCGTGTCTTAAGGCACCCGACTAGGTTCGAAGACCAATTTTTTCAAAATTGATTATCAGAAGAATTTATTATTTTAAAGATCACATAAATAGGCCTAAAGAGTTATAATTATGAAATAAATACCATGCATCACCTCTGTTTCTGAAAAAAAAAATATTTTAATAAAATATTTTAAAAAATTTCAATTTCAGGAAAAAACAGCGTAAAAAAATATATATTGGACATAATGCAATTTTAATTGCATTGATATATTTATTTATCCACCTGAAGTGTCACAAACCGCAGGTTAAAAAATATTTTCAAAAATAAATATTTAATAAGCATTCGAACTTCACGTTAATGATTTTTCGTCAAAATTACTCTTTATTCTATGCTAAAAAGGACTATAAATTGTTATCAAGTCTAAGTATCTTAAAAACTGCGGTTTGCTACACTCTCGAGGGCTTATAACATAAGTGTTGCAAATTTCATTAAAATTTATATAATTGTTCTGGAGATATCCCAGTTTTCGTGCAAAAATTATCGTGAAAATTTCATTTTTCAAAAAACACATTTAAAAAATATACTTATAAGTTACATAAAGTAAATATTAAAAAAACAACTTAAAATTCTCCAGTTTTATAGGTAATTCCTTCTTCTTCCTCAATTTTTATATTTATTTTTTTTTCGATTGGCCCTAAGTTTTCTTCTGCAGGTTTTTGCTGTTGCCAGTGAGTGACGTTTTGAGTCTGCAATACGCTCATTATCGAAGATATTTTGTCCCCGTATAGTTTAATACCCCGAATTAATACCTATTTCATTTAATATGGACATTAATCCCTGAAAGCCATTATTAAACTGCACAACAGCAATATATGCTCCTAAACGCAATGTTTGATGCTCAACGAAAACTTCTTTTGGTAATATCTGCCACAAAATTGCATTAAAACTTTCGTTCGGATTCTGAGTTTTTCCGTGTAAACATTTTTTTAAAAGATTTCTGTCACACAAATCCATATAAACAGGCTTTATCGTGTTAACAATATTTTGTGGCAGACCCAAAGATTTATCCTGGTACACAATATTTGAAGCTTTAGCCCGTTGAAATTTACACCAACTTTCATCTCCGACAGGGCACTGTCCATGTTTTGGCTGATGTTTTGATGAGCAACAATGAAAGGCAGCAATAACAGCAGACTGCATTTTGTCCAAATTCCCAATATTGCTTCGAATAGCAATCCCATAGTAATTTTGTAACTTATTAATTAAACCATCAGTTAATTTATCTTTCCCCCCGAGTCCTTTATTTCTGCTTTTCAATTTTCGAAGCCTTGTTCCAACTCTTTTTTGAATATGCCCTATACATTCTAGATTCGTAACAGAATCCTTCCCGTAAATCTCCTTCACGGCATCAAAAGCTTTGGAATCCCCATCCCCATAGTAGTCAGTGTATCGTAACATTCTGTGATCTTCCGACCTCTCAAAAATACGATAAGCCCCAACCGGTTCCATGCTGGATGAAGATCCTTTATGATGATTACACTGCAATTTCACATTTTGTTGTTCCCTCTGTGAATTACATTTTCTACAAAACTGAGATAAAGTTTCAAAGTCAATAATTTTCCCAGTATCAACAGATATTGCGCTAACACAACCATTTAGCGAAGAAAAACCACGACACGCTGCCCGGTACCATCCACCGAAACACCACAATTTACAGTACCATGTATAGATTGTTTTAATTGCCTAATACCTTTTGCTGCGTCATTCATTATTTTTTCTCCAATGAAAATAGCAGCACTGAGGAGGTTTTTTTCTTGTTGGCGGAATGCAAGCTTTAAGAGAAAGGGAGGTAGATTCAAAACAGCACAAAGTTTTTTTCCTGCTGAAACACCTCTACCAATCAATCTTAATCCATAAACAAAACGAGTATTGAGTTCATTCATTTTGTCTAACTTTTTAGAAGTACAAAATGCCGATATGAAACTGCAATTTTTGCAGTGCAAAGAAAAGTTTGAAGATAATCCAAACCTTGAATCTTCTACAAGATAAAGGCTTCCTGCTGTACACATTTTTGTTGGGCAACACAATAAGGAAAAAATACCAATTTAAATTTCCAGATCAATCAATCTGATTCCAGTTAAATGTTCTGAAATGTTACTTACATCATTACTTACCTCATTACATTGCTGCAGCTTCAGTGAACTGGCGGTAATCATTTCTTCATGAGATGAAGCAGTTTCACTGCTTGTGTTTTGGTTTCCATGAAACTTTCTTTTACGGGGACGATATGAGCGACATTTACCCATGATTTCAGGTAAAATAAATTAAAGATTAAATTAAAATAATTTAAATTCTAAAAATAAAGCAAAATAGAGAAAAAAAGAATTAAAATAGGCGTGGTAAATCTAACGTTGAATGTAAACAAACACGGAATAGCGATAGTCTTAAAATGCCGTTGCCAATCGTTTGCAACAAAATTATTTGAAATAATTATTAGCAAACTGTGGTTTTTAGTAAGCAGATAATTAAAATTTGGTTTTTGAAACATCATTTTAGGGAAATAATAATTAAACACTGCATATGTAGCTCACTTCCGGTCCAGATTACATTACTTCCGGTTTCGTTTTCAACTACTATGACTTATTTAAATTGCTATAATAAGACTTCTAATTTACGTAAAATTAAAATAAAGACTGTTTTGGAATCTTAAAGGCTGGGGCTTCATTTTACTATCATAAAAAAATTCGACTTTTTTGTCAAAAAACACTTTTTCAACCTAGTCGGATACCTTAAAATTGGCTCTCTATAGCATTATTCTTCAGTAATTTAAAGAGAGAGAAAGCACACGTAAAAATTTAAGATTGAAGCAAGTTCAACAGATAACAATAATATGTAAATCAATTCAGAATGAAAAGTGAAATTAATTTATTTTACTACTTAAATAATTAAGCATATCATTTTTAATGAAATTAAAATATTAATGAAGTATGATTAGTGACTTATTTTTGCAATATATCTGCGAAATGTTTTCGCATTTATTAGCATAAATAGTTTACACCTGTTGAAAAAAAGGACAGTTCTAATAATTTTCCCTATTTTCAACACATATTGGTGTAAATCGATTAAATAATAGCTCAATCATCTAATTATTTCTAAGGAAGAGTTATTTAATTTTGGAATATAACTTTTTTCTTCTATCCGGTACTTAATTTTTAGTGTTCTAAGTTTCTAATTTCCCCCAAAAATATTTATAAGCTACTGAGTTTAGTGGAATTAAAAATAGATTTCTTAATGAGAGAGAGAGAGATGAATTGGTATTTGAAACATTTCAAAATAATTAATTTCGTCTTCAAGGTTTTTGCTCGAAACTATAGTTCTTTTTTTTATTTTAAAATTACAACTATATATATATATATATATATATATATATATATATATATATATATATATATATATACATACACTGGTGTGCAAAAATTAAGGACGAGACGGTTTTTTCAATATAACTTTGTACAAAAGCTTTCCAAATCAAGATATTTAATACCGTAAGGTCCCCAAAACGTAAGGACATGTGTAATATGTAAGCAATACTTACTAAAAGAGAAATCAGAGGGATAAAAAGAAGCTTTATTGAAAAAGTAGCATGGAGCGCAATGCGACTGAAGGCCGAAACATCCCCGTGATGGGTGCCCAGCAAAAAACATCCGGTCTTTAGTAGGGGAAATGATCTCCCCTGACTGCTAGGCAGGTTTCCCAGCGTCTGCCCATGCTGTGAATGAGGGTGTCAATGAGTTGTTGAGGCATTGCTGCCCATTCGTCTTGCAGCGCCAATCGAAGCTCCCGAATCGTTACTGGTGGTAAGGTACGATCTGCTAAGCTTCTGCCTAGAAAATCCCATACATGCTCGATGGGATTGAGATCCGGAGATCGTGCCGGCCAATCCATATGTTCAATATCCTAACTCTCTAAGAACTGTTCGGCAGCTACTGTGCGATGACATGGTGCATTGTCGTCCATGAACAGGAACTGCAGACCCATAGCGCCTCTAAAAAGACGCACATATGGAAGAAGAATCTCGTTACAATAACGGGTCCCGTTGACTGAACTTGCGTCGAAGATGTGAAGGTCTGTACGACTACCAAGCATGATGCCTCCCCAAATGAGAACACCGTGACATCCATACCTGTCCCTTTCAATGATAATTGAGGGATGATTGCGGCTTCCCAGCTCTCTCCAGATGAGTATGCGATGAGAATCGCTACTCAAACTGAATTTGCTCTCATCTGTAAAGAGTACTCGTCCCCATTCATTGTCTCTCCAATTCCAGTGTTTCCGGCACCACAGAGAACGTCTTCTCCGATGGGCAGGCGTTAAAGGTACACACCGTACTGGGCGTCGAGCAAACAGACCACCACCGTGCAGTCTTCTGGCCACGGTAAAACGCGATATCGGTCGTGTTGTGTGTCTAGCGATTTCTCCCGCTGTCTGCCGCCTGTTTCTTCTGGCCTGTAAGACAATGTACCGGTCATCTGCGGGTGTGGTTCCTCGTGGATGACCACTACTGAACCCCCGGATAGCGGTTCCTGTAGTTTGAAATTGTCTCCAAAGTCGTGAAACTATGCTGTGAGCAGTTCCGAACTCTGCAGCCACACTTGTCACACTGCGGCCTTCCTCCAACTTCCCAATGATTCGACCTCGGGTAAAAGCATCCAGATGTCGTCTAACAGATTGATTATTCGCCATTTCTCGCTGAGGCAGCAACTCGGTGTGATTTTAACTGCTATACCTCGTGCAATCTCTTTGCCAGAAATACTGATCTTACACCGACAACATGCTTTATACTACTCAGACACTCCCCAATTACGTCTACCTGCATATCTGTGCATGTGCTACCGTACATCACCTTACTTAATCTCCTGATTAGTCTTTCTGTCAGCTCTGCCTTTTCGTTCAGCTGATATGCTAATTTTTCGACTTCGTCCTTAATTTTTGCACACCAGTATATATATATATATATATATATATATATATATATATATATATATATATATATATATATATGTATATATATATTAATATTTTCAGTCAAATAAGATTATAATTAAAATTATAAATGTTAATTATAGATATAAAACATTATTTTTTGTCTTCCATTTTTTGAGAATATATTATAGTATAGCTTTAAAACTCCAACTTTCCTGCAGTCACTTCTAGCAATTCCTGAGATGTTTAAGACATTATCTTACCATAGGAAATCGAAGAATTTTCTGACAGACCAGATACCAATTTAGAAATATCGACTGTTTATATACTTATTACCTTCCAGAGGATAAGTATGTTTTTAATCGACATTTTACAATGGGATTCGATTGGTATTTGGTTATTTAATATTTATTGTTTGTCGACTCAAACAAGGAAAACATTAAATAATTTACATGAAGTAATCCAGCACACGGTCCAACAATATTTTCTCATTTAATACCTCAGTAACTAATAACATGATTGAAATAAATTTGGAGCTGCTATTCAATTATTATTCAGCTGTTTTGTCCGTTTTCTTTCTTAGGCCCTAGAGAAGAATTTCGCTTTAAAAAATGCTACATAAGTCCAATAACTAACCATTTCTAAGCATAATAGCATAGTGTTGTCTGAGCCATTAGCATATCACGCTTAAAGGTGTACCGTTTTTATTTATGTTTATAGGATGTGCTTTTATACGACTCTGCTCAAAATCAAATTTTATTTCTTCGAAAATAACACAAAATCATTCAGATAATGTTTAATATATTTCATAATGTTTCTAGCGTTTCTAAATTACGTCACCGATAACCCTTGGGATGATTTATAGTGTGATTTTAAAGGAAATCACACACACAATACCACTTAGTTTTCATGACTTAATGTAGCTTGGTGGTCATGGTCACGAACTAGTTACTGGCGTGTTATGAGTTCAAAACCTAATACCATTGAAGATCCTCCATGGAGAAAGGCTAATATATTTTAAATATATTACCTCTTAAATTTCTCACACCGGTGTTGTGTGGAAATTTAAAAAGTGGGATGCCAGCGAATGGATAATCCCCTTCACTTGACCATTGTCTAAAATTGCAAGATCTATCGGCAATACCTTTAGATTGTGACGTTATTAAAAATGATCAATCTAAAATATGTCTTAGTTTTAATTAATATTGTTATGTTGAACGGAGTTTGAGAAGTTTTTATATTATAAGTCTCAAAGAACAAGTCAGTTCTTCAGGAGTGATGGAAAATTATTGTTGAGAAATCCTTGAAATACAGCATACAGAACTCGAATTCGCTTAATAAATCATAGAATTCCTTCACACCTTCTACTGCACTCAGGCACAACTATCAGTGTTTAAATACAAGTACGTTTAAATGTTATTCGTAAGCACTCACTCGGCCTATTCAACGGCCGAATTAATCACTAATCACCGATCGACTCTTCTGTCTCATGTGGTCAAATCAATACTACTATCCAAAGGTCAAAACAGGGCTTACTCAGCTTCAGCGATTGACTCCCTATTTATTGGCCTCACGGATATTTCGAGAAGATTCCGCTTGTGTCAAAAATCGTGTTATCGGTAGACCTTTTCACTAACTTCCAGAAGAATCGAAAGGTTCGTAAACTCACCAGGAATGGCTCCTCAAATGGTCACGAAAGTCACCAAAATCACCAAAATGGTAGACAAAAATAATGCCAACTTCGCTCTATCGTCAAGATTTTACCAAGTTCCCATTGAATCGCCATTATAATGTAAGGAACAGTCGCTTGCGAATGTAACAATATTAACATGAAATAAATACAACATAGAGTGAAATATTCGTACTACATATCAAGATATAAATTATTTACACTATTGAAAAAATTCATTACACAAAATTCCTAACACTATTTATTTCTCTTATTTGAAATTTATTTTGACTTTACATCAAAGGTTGGCTCAAAAATGTAGTAAAATAATTTCTTAAAGTTCACATAAGTCTTGATGTAGACTGGTGTATTTCTAAAAATTATGTATTTAATATTATCTGAATAATCAATGTGGTCTTCTAAAACTCCTAAATATGTACTAAGTAAAATCTCCAAAAGATTTTCTTGAAGATAGGTTTCGCAAATCATTTACACATTTTTATTTTTTGTTAGTTTCCCCATTATTCTAGAACTTAAATTTCCATACTTACCTTAGAACCCTCTCGAATGTTTTATAATCTAAATATTACTCGTATTGATATCTGAATATATTGAGAGACATAAATGAAACTTTTTAAAAACTCCAATGAACATACTTTGCTTGGGAAAGTATTTTATATAATTTTTAGGCTTACTTGGAACTTACTTTTATTTTACTTGTACTTTTATCCAAAATCTTCGAAAACGAGAATGCATTTCGATCGCAAAGTCTCATTGGCCTTTTTGAAATTACAGAATTTAGCATTCATATCGCTTGAGAAGGAAAAGTGCTGACTGGAATGCATAAGATATGAGAGAACGAACTTTTTGGAAACAAGGATCCTGAATTGACGATCGATGTCGGAAAAAGGGATGTCTCAAAATAGAATTGCAAGGCATACTTTGCAGATGTGGCATTCAGAATAAAACATTTATTATTTAAGAGAAAAGTAGAAATAGAGAAAATAGGTACAGTTTTGATCCCAATAGGAGGAAATGTATTTGAAACCAAGAGAAATACTTTACATGAAAATTTCAAAAATAAAATATCGAAATAAATGAAAAAGGAAACATTTCACAAATTGGCAGTTATCTTAATAATATTGCTGAGAGAACAAAATATTACTTAAAATTTGCCTTAATAATCTCAATGAAACTTTTTTTGAAATATCGGAAATTAAATAATGTACGTTTCAAATAAGTGCCAATTCATGCATAAAATAAGTGATGCATAAGATAAAATTGAAGGAGTATTTTGTAATATCGTTACCTAAACTACTTTTGGGACAAGTAGTTCACTGTTTTTGTAAGGTTTCTCGAACCACATTTTTGATTTTCGGTGCCTCTAAAGACCTGACGTTTAATGATGCTGAAATATATTTAATCTATCTAAGCAGAAAGCTTTCATGTTAACGTGGTGTAAAAGTTCAAGGAGATAAACGTCAGGTTGCTCCTGTGGAAATCTTTCTTCGTTCTCAAGAATGACTATACCACTAAGTCAGCATGCATTCAATTCATAACAAAAACTAATTACGTAAGGATATTTATTGCATCGTTTATAAACACAAGATACAGATGTTTATGATTTATATGTTGTTGTAGTGTGGCAGTTAGTAGGATGAAGTGTCTACTTTTCCGTTGTGTACCGTTTCTCATAATTACGCGGTCCGTTTTCAAGTCTCCATGTTTAATAAAAAAAATGCTACGTTGAAAAGTAATCAATCATTATTAATTAATAACAGAATATCTTTCCCAAAAATAATTAAATTAAAGCCAAGTTTAATATTCTTTTCTTGCTGTTCTGCTTTTGTCACAAGCGACTTTTTTTAAAGAGATTTTCCAAATCTTGTCTTTTAAATTACATTTATTTCGAAGTATTAAAACTCTTGCGGCTTTATTTATGTTTTTGTCTCTATACAAAAAAACATATACTTATTACTGCTATTTTTAATACTTCTTCTTAACTTATAGTTTAAAAAAATAGTGTTTATTGGAGTACATGAAAGAATATTTTCCAGGTAAATACTTTAACAACACATAAAAACATGAAAAAAAACTGTTTAGGTTAATAATAGGATCTAGAACATAATTATTTCCCGCTATTGATTTTCATATTTTTTAAGTCTTCGAAAAAACATTAAATGTTAATTTTGTAATATTATTGTTAATAAATTTTTTCCCGAAAAGAAATGACGTACAACTTTTTAAAAAAGATGTTTACTAAAATTATTTGTTGCTGTTAAGAAGGTATTTCCCAGAAAAAGGAGTCAATTATTTCAAATATTTAAAATTTCTCTTAAAATACATGTAAGAATTTGAAAGTGTTTTTTGGTGGGGAAAAACGTATTTAGCTCTTAATACTTTGCCCATCAAATATTTATTATTTTAATATGTTAATGAGAATAAACATAATCTAAATATTAATTCTAAAATTTTAAAATGTATTAAGTAAATTATATTTTCATAACTTCCTTCTAATGTTGTTTTTAAGTTTCTGTTCTGAAGTGTGTGGCTAAAAAACACGACAAAATATAACGAGATGTCTTTAAAAATTATATGAAAATGATTAAATTGTAAGATTTGAATGCCTATTTCATGTATTAACCATACGCATGGTGCTCAATTCGGCAAACTAAAGCGAAAAAACTAAATTTTAAAAAATATATTTATACAGTCGAACCTGCTTTTGTGCGGTCTTTTTTGTGCGATTATTTTTGTGCAATTTTATTTTTGTGTGATTTTTTATGTGCGATATTTTTTTATGCGGTGTATGAATTTCAATGGCTTCGGTGCCTCTGTAATGTTTTCTATCTATTTACTAGTAGCGTAACGGAGAATATTGGGACCCCCCGAAAGTCAGGTTTCACCTTTAATATTTTATAAATTGGGTAAATACATATTTAGCGTTAGTCAGCTTGAGTCCTGCCCCCCTCCCCCCGTGATAGGACTCAATGACTCTAGCTCCAGTGTAATGTTTTCTGTCTATTTTCCAGTGATGTAATGGAGAATGTTAGGACCCCTCTGAAAGTCAGGTTTCGCCTTTAATATTTTATAAATTGGGTAAATACGTATTTAGCCTAAGTCAGAACTTGGGTCCCTAGAATCCTGGCCCCTCCCCATGATGCGGGGGTGTACGTTACGCCACTGAAATGCAGACTCTTCAAGGCAATCTCTTCATTTGTTATAAACAGTCCCCCGACAATGCGCGTATGTCATGAGTTCGAGCCCAGTACCACTAAAAACCTGTCGTGTAGGGCAGCGATGCACGCTAAATCTGTAGGGAAATGAAGCGTCCTCCCTTTGGTGGGGTAGGGTAGTTAGGAGAGGGGGGTATGCCAACTCAGGTGTCTTCCACGTCAATTGTCCATGGTTCAAAATTAGGTGGTCCGTCACCAAAAGCAATGGAGTAGTTGAATAGGGCGAAGTTAATATTCACTTGCGCTACCTTACTAAGGAAACAATAAGGGAATACATAATCCCTCTTGTAACCAGAGAATGAGTGATTGAACATTAACTTTGCACTCTTCAGCTCCTTGAGGACTGAATAGTGTGACGTTAATATTTACTTACTCACTCGACAATGCGCGCGCATTCAGTTGCTTTCTCTACGCTCCATCAGCCTGCGTTTGATTGAAGACGAGTTTTTCAATGACAGTGATATTATCAATAATTTGATTGATTATGTAGACGGATAAGAAGCCAGATTCTTTGAGAGCGGATAAAGATATGTGGGATACAGCTTTCCAACAAATTGGAAAAAAAAATATTTTCTTAAAATTGATACCAGTTAAGGAAGGAGTATAAAATTCCAAAAAGGGCTTTAATCAGGTAGGGCTGGTTATAGTGACATTTACAAGCAACTGATCACCCGTCCTTTGTCATAAAAACTTATCTCTTATTTATGTTGCCACAAAATAAACCAATGTAAATTGCACCTTCAAGTGACGAAAGCGATTTTGAACTTATTCGTTACAGGACTTTGGATAACGATGAGTAGCGATGAATCATATGTGTGCATTTTAAAGACTTATCCGTATATACAATGAGAAACTTTGTTTTTAAAATGTTTTCATGTGTAATATTTAATTATTTATTTTATTTTGGAAGTACTCTTGCATAAATTTCGTAAATAATTGGCATATTTTTAAATGCTACTTTTTATGCGGTTCCTATCCACCGCATAAAAATAGTTTTTTGTAGTATTTCCACGAATTATTTTGTTTATGTAAGAATTTATGAAATTTTTCAATATTTTCTGTGCGTTTTCTTATACGGTCCCTTCTACCGCACAAAAACAGGTTCAACTGTACTCATCTAAGCTGTAATACAATAATCAGTATCATAAGAATGTCAATCTTAAATTTCTACTTGAAAGAACATACAAGAATTTAAAAATGTGTTTCTACTATTATGAAACGAGAATATCTGCCAGTGACAACCAAAGTTAACTCACAATTATGTTATCAAATAAATATTAAGAGTCCATATGGTACTAAAATGAATCAGCTGAAACTGTTATGTAATCGAAAATGGAATTACATCATTTGCTTTATTAAAGAGTGTTGTAAAGTGTGTTATATACTGATATCTAAAGAGCTATTCGTTGAATTTATTAGCGTATTTGCATAAGCTCGTTTCAGAAAAAATATATGTTCGCTGGAAGTAGAAACAATAGAACCAAATAAAATTCCGATAAAAGTAAGTAAAAATGAGTAGCAAAGTACCACAAAATAAAAAAAATGCATGGAATTCATTGTTTAAAATTAAAACGATAAACATACTTGAAATAACTTTTAAATATTTCATTTTTACTGCGTAAAATTCAAAAGTTTATGGAACAGAAATGGCAGTTTGTTGGGAATTTCATTTTTATGGAACTTCTATGTAATCGTTATTATATGAAATATTAAACAAAAAATTGCAAATTAAGCTCATTCGGAAAAAAACGAGTATAAATAAATCTCTTAGTTTTATTCACTGCAACAGAAAACATAATAAAAAACAACAACAGATTAAATAGAAAAACTATGGCATTTCATCCTCGTAACAAGATTGTGCTTAGGAGAAATCCTATTATAAAACTAAGTGGAAAGAAATTAAAAATCGTAATTGCTTGGAGTTGTAACAACGCCTTATGCCATTTTTTTCGACTACAGCCAATTTTTCAATTAAATTACTATTTTTGTAATATATATATATATATAGAGAGAGAGAGAGAGAGAGAGAGAGAGAGAGAGAGAGATAAGACGCTGTTTTTAATGTTTGTATCAAGAAGACAAGAGGAGTTTCAGAAAAAAATCTAAAATTTATTATCTTAAGATTAAACTTGACTTGAGAAATAGTTTTTCCGTAGGTACGGTTTATTTGAAAAGCAATACATATATATGCTAGAATGGAAATGAAAGTTTAAAGTTTTTCAGTTGTAATTACTATTTACAAACACCGAACTTGCTTTTCTGTGTAAGAAGTCTCAAATGTTTACAATTCTCTCTCTTAATAGCTAGTTATTTTATGAGTTATAGTGAATATATTTTTATAATATGTTGACTGTAAAGGAACTGTTTCTATATATTGCTTATCATGCAACTACTTCAACGTACTATATTTGCTTTGTTAAATCAATGTCGAAAAAAGGAGAGATATCAGATTAGCATTAACACGAAGGTTTAAGTTTTTTTTCTTTTCCTAGACGACAAAGTGAACAAAAGGATCGCTAGTGGGTCAAAGGTGATCATTTTTTAACAACAGTAAATAAATAGAACAATCTTGGCAACTATTTTGGCAATAAGCTTGCTCACCAAATGTTGCCAAAATGTGCAACAAAAACAGATGTTTCTGTTCAGAAAATTCCAAGATAATTATCTCACGAGAATGTTGTACAAGGTATATCTAGCATATACAGGGTGGTCCTGAATTCATGGTACAAACTTTGAAAGTAGGTACAAAAACGTTGTAACAATCAATTATTGTAGAGAACAGTAAGATTAAAAGTGACGCGATGAGGTACAAACACACAAAAAAAAAAAAGACGAAAGGAAAGACAAAAATTGAAATTTATTAAAAGCATCGTTTTTGAGAGTGCAATGTTTACAATTACTGTTCAGCTATGAAATCCAGCTGCAGCTCACATTTCTGTACTACTCACTGGCAGTCGGAGAAGAAATTCTGCTCGATTCAAAGCTTGTACTCGCTGAAAATGGAAAAGGCGTGCGCCATTTTCATTTAACACTCTACAAACTGTTAGATGACTCATACTTAAGTGTGAGTAACAACTCGTGTAATTGACTCGGGTCTATCAGCCCCACTACGCTCGCGATACTTTCTTCCAGGCTTGGACTGCGTACAATTCTTCGTCGACCAGCATAATGTCTGGTGACGCGGAGCGAACGTATATCACGAAATTGACGATGTTACCAATAAAAAATTATTCCATACGACATTCGTCGATCAGGAAACTGCGCGTGATACATTTGTATCGCAATTCTGCCGTTAGAATGTACAAGGCCGTACATGTAATGCATGTCTGCATTTACGGTATACGTAAAATCTCCCATCGCATAAGTCAGCACAATTGCGCTTTCCCCTACTGAGATGCATCATATTGAACGGTGGATAGACTCCCAATGCCCTCTATCGGCAATGCATCCACCCAACCGATAAGTCAATTTCTCTTGTCTTTTATTTCCACTGTTTATGCCTCACAGCGTCACATACATTCATATACTGAATAAATAAATAGTATGCAATATCCCGTATCTACCCTTAAAATTTGTACCATGAAATCAGGGTCCCCTGTATAAGGGAGATGTCAAAGAAGCAGTTAGTCAGTGTTGCTTTTGTCGTGTCCTTCCTGAAGAGAAGGACTGAAAGTTGTCAGAAACTGAGACAGGTTGGACTTCTAAATAATAGATGGCGACACCACCTATCTCCACCTTCACAATTTAGGCATGTAACTGGAGGGGAGGGAAACATTCTACACCCCCATGCATTTGTGGTTTCTGCTGCGACCACCCACAAAACTTTCGGACTCACTGATTTAACGAGCACGTAGTCCGTGTGTGCTCGGAGGGTTTCTGGTGGAATCGAGCATCGAACTCAAGCCCTCCAGTCTGGAGTCCGATGCTCTAACCACTAGGCTACCCACGGCCCTAATGAGTCAGTTAGGACATAGTGGAGTGGGTTTCAGGATATATTTGTATTTGCGTGTGATATTTGAATTCGTGATGTTGTGGATTTTACATGAGTTAATGGTTTCCCGTTAATTAATTATGTTGTAACTAAAGAATAATTCTAGAATAAAATGGAATTTACTTTAAAAAACCAGCCTATTAATTACGCGGGCATTTTCCTAGATTTAAGGGCAGTCAACTCCGCAATAATTTATCTTCTTTAATTTTCAAATATGAAGAAAAGAAATTCATTTAAATTTTAAAATAAATGCTACCAACTTATAGAGCAAAATTGACAACTCTAAGAATAAATCAATCACTAGCATCGAAAAACATGCTCGTGATTTTAATTTCCACATACCAAAATCAAACCTATAACTTTGATCCTGCTTTTCTTTAATTCCTAAATATATATGCTCTATTTTATATTTATAGTATTTTTCTTTTAATTTTATTCTTATTTTATATCCATGTACTACTCAATGATTGGTCAAGTTTCTCACTTGAACTTAACTGCAAAAATAGCTGACCTCTCAGATCAGCCCTTCGGAGAACCTCCACTCGATACCAAACCATTTTAACTGTTTACATCTAAATATTTTCTGTCTTTAACCAGGACATTTTTGCTCCAACTGGATTGGCTAGGTATCTCTCCCTCTCTCACCCCCTGAACGAAAAAGAATGGGGGGATGTCATTCTTTCTTAATTTATTTATTCCTTTTAAATCAATATTTCATCAATTTTTATCTTTATTTTACTTATATTTGAAAAAATTTTCATATTAAAGTAATTTTTCTTTTTTTAATTTTCTTTGGTGGTATTTTATATATTACTTATTAAAAACGGTAGTTTGAAAGCATTTTAATGTCATCCAAAAGCCTGAAAGGATATGAAGGTTGTGAAGAACTAATTGATACCATTCCAACAAAATACATTTCATTTTATTGTAATTTCCATTAGATATATACTCTATATCTGCGGTACTCAACCTTTTTTTCTTCCGGGCCACATACATATGTCAGCTTTTTTACGCGGGCCGCATACATATGAAGGCCATTTCTAGGAGGCCGCAACATGATGATTAATGGATGAGGAGGGGAGATGCCTTAAGATCTAGAAAATATAGAAATTTTATCAAAATATCAAAACTCCTTTTTGCATTTTTTATTTATAATTTTTTTATATTTTTCATTTTTGTCACTAATTTTTTCAAAATTGGAAGCATTTAAAGATCACTTCTTTACAATGTCCGCATCATTAAACGGTTTTATATGATATCCAATAATATAACAAATTTCATAGGGTGCCTTTTTTACCAATGACAAACACTTTTTTACTGCTGTAAAGAATATTCAAGAAATCCTATTTGTCACCCCTTGAAAGAGATCTTCGAGAAAAAGTGTCATTGAACAATTGCTGTTTATTAGTAATTTTTAAATGCAGTTTCGTGACAAATCTAACAATTACCGATTCCTGCTTTTTTTTTTCAATACAGATTAGTGAATTTTCTAGTAGTCTTGAAACATCCAATTTTCTTCAAACATTTTTCGGTTGTAAGATATGAAAGACAGTTAAAAGTTAGTTCCACTCAAAAAATGATCTCTATTCTACTGTTGTCTATTATTACTAATCAGGGGAAAATATAAATTCGCACCCAAACGTCATCGACAACAAAAATCAAAAATTGATATATCTGATATATTAACAAAGAATTTCCCACCAAATTTTTAAAAATGATTTTTTTTAGAGCAATGGGCCATGACCGGGTCACTTAAAAAGACTCATTGGGCCGCGGGTTGAGTATCACTGATCTATATAATTAATTTTATTTATCTGTAATCAAGAAAGTAAATATCAAGTGAGTTTCATAAAAATACACTAACAATATATGTATGTCGCACAAAATGAAATAAAACTTAATCAAAACGTCCAATTGCTTTTCAATAATATGCGTAATGACTTTTGTAGAAATGTTTATGAAACTATGCATTTATATTTACAAAACCTTTATTGTGATAAGATATCATAGCTAATTACGTATAATAATTATTATCATGATAATATATTTTAGCATTTGTTTGAATAATATAATTCAATCGTTATAAGAATGTTTTTCAGGAAAAAGGAAGGAATGAAGGATGCAATAAATATACGAATAATTTACTTGAATTTTAAAAAGCTTATATCTTAACAATGTTTCACAACTACCAGTGAAACAATTCGAACTTAATTTTATATCATAATAAGTAAAACATATTTATAAATTATATGTTTTCATATTTTTAACAAGTTTTCTTTTACGTATGATTTTTGTGGAATCATTCACATCAACTAGCACCAATATTACGTGTAGTGTGAATTATAAAGAAGTATTTCATCCTTCAATCCATAAATTTGCGTTATCTAGGGCAGGGATGGGTGGACTTTTCTAATCTTTTAAAAAGTGCTATAGTTAACCTAGTAATGTGGGTAGGACTATTTTGTATTAAAGTTGTATGTTTTCTTTTCTTAACAATTGTTTTCGACATCGTACCCATCTTTTAAAGTATGACAGTTAACTATTTTTACTACAAAAACACAAGTAACACAAATGTGTTCAGTTGTTAGCTTGAACAACTACTAGACCGTGGACGGATTCGTTGTAGCAAACAGAGAACAAACGTGAAACGATGAGTCTTTAAACGACGAATGTACTTACAATCGTGCCATCGCGGGTCATGACATCAACTGCAAATCCCATTTGCGGGAAAGCGCGTGTAGTGGGATGTCTGAAGAGACAATCCCGTGCTATCGCAAAATAGCTGATCATCAACATTTATTATATATATATATCCCCTTATATCTCTGTGTGAGGGAAAACTAATTTCTGCGGTTGGCATCGCATTGATCGTTTCCCCCCCTACAGTAGCAGTGTGCGTATAAAGCATCTTTGCTCGACTCCAATGAAGGTGCATGTGTCGTCTACCCATTTATGGAATCATTTGCTTAAGTAAACACAGTCGCATGAATTGTGAAAAGCCGATACTCTCCAGTTTTGACAGGGATCCTCTTGGGAATCTTTGGGGCCAGAATGGCATTTCTTTTCAACCAACCCAAGAAGAGAACGTGATTATGCAAATTAGGAATTGTGTATATACTGGATCTTTAGTATTCGCGTGTTCTAAGAGTCCTGAGAGTTCTATGAGGAGGTCTAATAGTGCTAGTGAAGTTCCAAAAGAGTGCTAGGAAAGTACCAAGGGAGTTCTAAGCCAGAATATTGTTCATTTGCCGGATGAAGTTGGATCAAGGATTATATTCGCGATATAAGGACTGGTAGCTGTTCGCTGTGGAATAACGGTAAGATTATATTAAACTTTAATACTAGAGCGTATTCTAATAAGTTAGGAAATCATAGATTCGGTGGTTTTATTGCGCTATTTGTTAGTATTCTACGTCACATCATTCCTGATCATAAGCCTTCTAGACTAGTGTTGCTTTTCCGAATATAAATTCAAATAATAATAAACTAATTTTATTATGGAAGCCTTTGGTGGTCAATCCTGTATCCCTTCAAACTTAGGTCACGTGGATGATGAAGAGATGGTACTCACAGCCCGTGGGCCATCACACAGTGTAGCTGGTATCATTATTCCATAAATATGGTTTTTTTAGTAAGCACCATCACCACAAAATGTCTTGGCGGTCACCGGTTGTCCAGGATCGATTTAATACCCTCCCCCCCATCTAGGAGATCCTTGAATCCATACCGAAATTCAAACTCGATAAAAGTTCTTAAACGCATTCTAGAAAAAAAGCAATTTTGTTATTCTAGTGTTACACAGTAGTTAAACCATGTCAACCTAAATTAAATCAAATTTTGTTAATTTCTACAACATTTAAAGCAAAATGATAGTACTCGGATCACCTTATCGAAATAATTTTTCATTGAAACATTTTCACAGCCGAATTTCAGACATATATACCGATATAGTCATTGAAATTTACAGCGGCATTCTAACACATTTTCAATTTGTATTTCAAATATCTCATGAATAATGTAAAGAAAACTATTATATAACTGTTTCATTTATACTATATTAATCATCGAAACGCCTTTTAGTATATTTTCCAATAGCATTTAATAACCCAGTATCTGCAACATCAATTTTGCTGTACAATGTACAACAGAGCTTCTCAAACTGTGTGCCACCCCCTCCCCTCCCCAGGTAGGTGGGTTAACCCTACATGTGGATGGGGGGGGTCACGAGCATATTGAAAAGTCGAAAACAAAACATTGTTTTAAAAAAAGTTATTAAGTTACTGAAAAGTAGCAAAACAAAATACATTCTGACATAATGCCAAAAAAAAACTAACATTTAAACTGATAAAAAACACGTATAAATGCATCAGAACTGCACAATGTATTCGATAACCTTTGCTGATAACATTTTAAATGTTAGAAGTTTTCAAATTATAAATTGCAAATGTTGAATATTTCAAATACAAATTGAATTAATGAATAATTGAATTAATTTTATTGAAACAGTTAAAATAGAGAAAGATTATAAATAATTATTGAAACTCTGAGACGTTTTCGTAATTTTCAATAATGACGTTAAGAATCTTTGATCTTTTCACACTGCATTTAATGAGAAAATCATATGAGTAATAATAATTTAAGCACTAAAATGGCCATAAAATGCATGCAGATATTTTAATTATATATATATAGAGAGAGAGATATATATACATTTACATACACAATTGGTTAAATTCTAGATTTCTGATAAATTAAATTTAATAGACACTGATTTCACAGAATACTTAACAATTCACCTAATGAGGTTCCTGTCACTTTAACCTTTCAATAAATACGAAGATTATAAGTAACTAAGTTAAAAAAGAACAATAGAAAGAGTCTGCTTCGAATTGCTGAGTGCGAGATTATTTCCATTCGTTGAGTAACTGCAAAAGAAGAATGCTTACTGAAACCCAATAAGGCACAGTGAGTGCTCTAATAATCCACTCCAGTCTGGGTCGAGATTAGTCGTCCGTCTCGTTGTCACTCTTTATGTTTCTTCACATTAATAGAGTGTTTCATTCGTTACTAATTGCATTTAACTATATAGATATGAAGTCTTTTTTATCCTATTTTTGTGTTCTAAGGGGAAAAAAAGGACAAATGTGTGTGTGATGTGTGGATGTTGAAGAACAAGCAAAACAAAATTATTTCTTGGATATATTCTTTAGCATTTCTTCTTTTTATTCCTGATCAATGCATTTTATATGATATGTATTATATTTTACTATTCTTATTTCTCATAAATACATTCGGTGTATATCAATCCGAACTTATCTAGCGCATTTTCTGCAATTTCGGTTAAGAGAACAAAACATTTTTGTATTGTATTTTCGATTATTTTAAAAAGTTTTCATTTGCAGCGAATATTATTTTAATCCTGCGAATATTAATGAATTTAATTGTACGAAATATATCATAATAACTCTTATTTTTTCTATTTTGAATTTTCAACTTAACATTTTTCATTAAAAAAGTCATTTTAAATAAAAAGTAGATATAAAATCTACACATGCTAAGTCCAAGGATTCGAATAAAATACTAGTTTCGATATTTATATAATATATTTATTTATTTTAAACATTCGGCTGAAAAATAAATCAACGTTTGTTTGCTCGTTTGAAATTTTAGCATTCCAAATAATGGAATTTTTAAACTCCTTGAAACGGCAGAATAATAATGCGACAGGTCCGGTAGCTTGTTGTGCGAATGCAAACAAATTTTTAAATTCAATTTAAATTGGAAAAGCGCATTTTGTGATCGCTCGCGTAAATTGACTGTCAGAATCAGAATCCCGGTTTGACTCGAAAAAAAAGGGGGGATGAGGGAAGAAAACGTGCAAAAAAAGAAAACTTTGCTTTTAACATTTTAAATGCTTTATATACAAAATCAAAATTTAGATTTAGATTTAAATTAAAATGGAACATAGCAAGTTGGTTTTTCAAACAATTTTTTAATCAATTTTAAGAAGCAAAAGTTTAAGCAATACACTCTATATTTTTTGGATAAAATCTCTTGAAATATAAATTACTGTGATATACAGTCCAACAAAGTAGAAGTGATGTTTGAGTCTTGCCGAAAACTACTCTTTTTTTTTTTTTCATTTTCCAGTCGCGAAGGGATATTATTCATGTAAATATCGTTTTACAGTCTAGCTTAGAATAATCTGTCGAATACTTTTGAATAGGTAAGTGATCATAGCAACCAATTTAGATGTCAAATATCTACCGATCACCAAATTTGATGCCAAACCAATAGTTTGAGTAATGTTTAGAAGGTCCTAGTGTAATTAAATCAAGATACATCTTTAAAAGCTTTTATAATGTCACTTATATAAAAACAATTACAGTGTTAGAGATAGAAAAAATTGTGCATTTGATTCATATATACCTTTAGATCAGTATTTCTTAAACTTTCAATACTTGTGACCATATATTCATTCGTAATTTTCATCGCGCCGCCTTCCATTCTACAATAATGAATTGAATTCGAAAATATGATACTTTGATGCTTTAAAGCTACCATACGACTTTAACCTCTTAAGTGTCAGTGGCGTATACAAACACCTTGCTCAGCCAGTGCGTAACGTTTATGTACGTCGGTGACACGTAAGAAGAAGTCGTATTGTAGTTTTAGTGTCTAAAATATAGTATTATTAAACTCAATGCATTGTTATTGTATGGAGGGGGCGCGATGAAAATGATGATTGAATAGTGGTTCGCGTATATTGAAAGTTTGATAGACACTATAATACTATACTTGGACGCCAAAACTACAATACGACTATAACCTCCTAAGCGCCCCTGGCGCATATAAACGTCTCGCTAAGCGAAAGCGTTTATTTCCCCCGAAGTATATATATGATTTTCCAAAGTATGATCTTTTCTGTGCACTGTTATCCATAAAATTATTCCGATGGCTTTGGAATGCACAATGTTTTCGAAGGATTTACTTATTTCAGATTATTTTCTTTATTGTCCCTCCCCCAATACATCACATGCGCCTGCCTACGTGGAAAAAGGTGGGCATTGGAAAGCGAATTGTATCAGTTTTAATCGGCAATTAAGTGATTACTTATAATCCGTATAAATTACAAGATAAGTGTTAATTTTTGTTTTTCATTATATATATGTCACTGGCAATTGATACAATTTTTTTAACTTAGTATTGTTAAATTAGTTTCAAAATACATTGTGTAGCACTGATATATTTATAAGTGTAAATGTGTATTTTATTTTTATTATGTCAGAACGTATTTTGTTTGTTTACTCTTTCAGTAAATTAATAATCTTTTAAAAAAATCTTTCGTTTTCGACTTTTCAACATGATCGTGCCCCTATCGCAAAGTTGTCACGTCCCTCAAAGGGGGCACGCCCTACGGTTTGAGAAACTGTTCTAGAAAGAACAGTCTGTTACGAAAGGAATTACCAGTTTTTTGAATTTTTCTCTTTTCAACGACCCTCTCATAAACTGAATATCAAATTCATTTAATTTTAAGGTTTTGCTGAATCAAAGTTCGGATGTATTCAACTGTACGAGTCTAGTAGACTGAATTTCAAATCCTTTAAATTTAAGAGTTTGATGGACTGAATATTCAATTTATTTAATATCAAACACTTATTGAGCTGAATTTCTAATTCATTTATTATCAAGCACATCATGAACTGAATATCAAAATCATTTAAGTTCACCATTGTGATGAAAAAAATATCGAATTCATTTAAGTTTATTAACTGTGAACTGAACATATATAATTCATTTACGTGTAACGTCTTTATGAATACCAATTCTCATGCAGTGCTAACAATCATTTTTCCCTACGGACACTCAAATTTCTTCAATAATATATTAGATACTTGTTTAAATTGGTAATAAAAATAATTTAAATACTCTGAAGTGAGAATGGCTACTTATGACAGAATTTTAATTTTGATTCCTGTCCAAGGGATGAGGACATCACCGAAGCTGGAACCTTCCATTTCTTCAAACTTCCACTGCATGTCAACATGACTTTGAGCTTCAAAGTATATATCGGACTTCCTGGTTGGGCATGGAGACACGCTGGGTTTGAATGGTATATTCATTCCATCTTGCTTCAATCATTTTTAATGGTGAGTGGTGGACTGTCAGTCAATCTATCAGTAATCCAAGAACAGATGCTTTCAATGGTTGACAAATCTACAGACCATGTAGGCCAGGATAACAATCGGTTACCGTAAGTATCAAGGAAGACCAAGATGCGAAATGAAATTTGTAAACTTGGATTATCTTGTTGGTAGAGAACGCTGGCAGGCCCAGACGACAGGGCAAAACCAATGGGCATAAGATGTCAGATATGCACCGATCTACGTTATAATTTTTATCGATTCGAGCTGTAGAAGCGCGTGTTGCTTATCCAATCATTGTCTAAACTATCACACAAAGTACAGGAACAATATGCCGATATCGAATGCAAGGGGTTGACGAATGTTGTCCTTGGAGCTTCCCCACTTGCACACCTGGGACTCTTCCGAAAAGATGACATTGTGATTTTCCTGATCCAGGTTAGTCGATTTGCACACCTAAGTTTCTATTTCTCTCTACGCTACATTGAAAAAGAAAGCCAAAGTAATGGCCACCATACAGACAATCGACGTTGCTGCAGATGTCGTTACACCATACGAGTGGATACTGGGGGTGCTGCGATCACGCACATTTCTTGACTAATGGTTCGTGATGTGGTTGTACAGTTTTACAGGAACCCTCTCCCAATATGTAGTAACCCACTCCCTCGATCAACAATAACCCTGTATCTGCTGTATTCCTACACTTTCTGGTTAGCATTGCTTCTACTTACTTGAGACATAACATGCTATTCAGTTCAAACTCCGACATCTCAAAGCGCTTAGCAAATGAGGCTGCAAGAATATGGCCGCAACTGACAATTAATTATAGCTACCAGATCATGGACTCGAGTGCTTCACATTGCTTAAATCTTGATGTCATAAAAGAGGTGCTACAAAGGATGATTCATAAAGAAGCATACAGTTTCGATGAGCTGTAAATAAAGATCAAATTATGATATTGAATGTAACTTGAAACATAATTGTGTCAGACTATTTAAAGTTTTGTTATTGGGAGTCACAGATATTCAATGTGTAAACCCTTAGTCACACGCCATACATTGAGCCAGTAATCCATTTTCCACCTAAACGTGTGATAAGTTATCTATTCCATCTAAAGTATCTGTGATACGTTTTTTCAGCTTCATTTAGGACTTTTAAATTTACACAAACAGTTCCGTAGATTTAAATTTTTCATACCATTGTTCCATATATTTTCTAGCTGGTGGTTCTTTTCCGAATCTTGAAAAAAGCTGTCGTTGCACAGCAGTTGATGAAATAATTTTACTAAATTCAGGAACACAAAAGGCATCTTCCGTTGTATACAGTGCCATTTTGACTGATTGTTCACATGATACACCCACTATTGCTTACTTCACGTTTGTCAGGGGGTGGTTTAGACGTTTCAATGTACTCGTACATCCATTTTACGGTTCACTGATGTGATATCTTTCTTTGTCTATTACAGTTTTGCAACCTCTAGAAAGTATATACTTCTTTATAAATCACTCTATTGACCACAGTCAATTCAGGCTAAATCTTTAAATGTTCCATACCCTAACTTGGAGTGGTATTAAGACAGTGAGATTCCAACTCTGGCGGATGCTCACATTTTAACCAAGGTTTTATAATATATCTATCGTAAATAATATCTTTAGTGGTGCTTCAATTGTGACGTTAATAAGCAATCCCCATCAATATTTTCTAGAACTTTTTTAAGCCTAATATTGATAAAAATATTCCATGGGTAATCTACATTCATATACTCCATATAATTTCCCCACTAAACATGAAGCAATTAACTGTTTAGGGGCTTTATTTTCATATTTCTCTTATTCTAGTTCTAATTGAGTGCATCTTCTTATATATTGAATAATGTATCATATTCCATTCGAAAGGAAATATATATTTTTACAATCTCAAAAATACTACCAATTCATTTAATATACGCAACAAAAAGTTAAAAAGACTTCACTTACTCTAATTATCCCCCCCACGCCAAGCAAGTTTTTAATCGCGTTTAGTGTAGCAACTTCTCCCCTCATGATCTTATTTCAAACTTCTCTACCATTTCTTACTTTCTTCCAAGTGGCCATTTAAAATTTCCTTTCAATAACCGTATGCAGTTATTTAAGAGGTAACGAATAATGGGCTTAAAAATAATATTCACTTAATCCTTGTTATTAAATAAATTTATCCCTTCGCTTCTCGTTCCGTCGAGATGCGGCAGGTAGTTGAAAGACGGGCTTTGTCGTCATGGATATGTGACATCATTTTCTCTTCGATTACCTATGAAAGCGAAACAGAAACAAAATCAACTGGTAGAGTGGTTTCCCACTCACCCCTCCACCAGCGTTATTTTGTGCTGCACTCATTGCGGACTGCTATCAAACTTTATGTAACTTCAACAAATTATTATCTGTTCAATTTATTATGATGAGTTGATAATAGAGCTTTTTCTAAGGATCCACATAAATGTATAACAGTTACCGTTACCAAAAAGTTAAATTATCATGATAAGAAAATAATTTCAAATAATATAACTCCTTGATAAAAAAGTATTTTCTCAGTTTTTAAAAATGTGAGCTTTTTGCCATACATGAACAAATGAAAGAAAAAAATTTGTGTTAATCTTATAATGCATTGCATACCAAAAAAGTTGATTACTTAATTATTTCAAAAAGTGTCGCAATCAATTCAAACATGGTAACTATGAGAAACATTTTATACTAGAACAACAAAAGAAAAAAAAATAGTTCGAAAAACCTAAATAACTTAGACAACAAAAACGTTGAGAAATAAACCTCTTTAAAAAATTTCAGAATGTCAGAATAGTTTTTGTAAAACATAATAGCCACAAAATGAAAAGAATTGAATTTTTCCTTTTAAACAACTCAGTTTTTTCATGCATATTTATCACACTTTAGTAAAGTTATTGCGTGATTTTTTTTTTCATAAATAGAATGAAAAATGTTATTTTTCTACGACATTAAATTGTTATCTCGCATAGAAAAAATGATAAAATCACGCCTTCCTGAATAATCTCTTGCTCCGAGAAACAATTCTATTTTTATGCGAACTTGTTTTTGCAACGAAAAGTTTTAATTAAATAAACCACTTCTGTTTTTTCTCGCTGTGAAACCCCTTTTTATTCTATTTATACATAAGATTCTTAGTTTGGAATACTTTTTTTCTGTTAAAATCTGGCCCTCAAACCTGTTTGATTTACTTTAAAAAATATTCTATGATAAGAAACAGAACGGAAATCCTGATTTATAGAAGACAGCCAGAATTTTTATTTCTAAAACACGAAATTTTCTGATAAAAAAAAGTATAGTTTCATAAAAAATTCCCTTTTACTTTCTTTACCTCAACTGTGACCATATTTAAAAAATATATTTTTTTTAAATAAATTAAGAATAAAATGAAATTAATTATATATTTCATATGACAGATGCTCACATGATTATAGGTTTTTTTCTATTTGCAATAAATATTAATTCTGACTTATATAACAATTATGTATTTTCTTTTTTTAGTTGTATTTATTACAAAATATAAGGGCTGCCTGTATGAAAAAATGCACATGCACAGTACAAAAAATGATCTTATTGGAAATCACAAGAAATTGTTTTAGGGATTGCAATACTCTAGATAGAATGTGTTTGATTCCTGAAGAAATCCTGCCCAGCTTCATGAATTTTTTAATACAAATAGAAACGTAAAACTGTCTTCAGTGGTCTAAAGGCGTAGTAGTTACAGACTTACAAATTCGGACTGTATGGTGGGTGTTCTAACGCATTTCCCCTCGTATTTTTTTCTATATTTGCCTTGGATTAACGAAGACATGTGAGCAGGAAATGCCATGGAGATTTGATATCTTATTCTCGAAAACTTTTACACCAAATTTTGCAAGACGGTCGACCTAAACAGAATTCGCCATAGTCTGCAACTATTTACCGATATACGTTCACATAAAAAACACTTCTTGCACTCAGAATCCATACCACCGCACTTTGTTCTGATCTGGAAGCATCTTTATATGACACGACTTTTACTTTTGATTAAATCCCTCTATCACTGTTAAACATTGTGTGAGTTGTACACTTTCTACCGTCAGCTATATCTTTGCTGCTTGGTGGTCCTGCTATAGGTCCGCTCATTCTGACGCAATCGCATAAGTCCACTTTTCATTTGGGCAACCCTTATAATGTGGATTGATTTGTTTTACTGAATAGATTTTATATTTGCTTTCAAGTAGATTTTTAAATTCATACTATTAACTCACACTCTCTATATATGTATCTTGGTGGAATTTTCAATCGTTTAACAAATACAATTTAAAGCGCTCAATTGAATTGGAATTTTATATAATTTACATGTTTTTTTGGATGACAATACAGTAATTTAATCGTAATTAGTAAAAATTATTTGATTAAAACTAATTATTCAAATAATTATAAATACAGCCACGTTGACATCATTTTTGACGACTTAGCAACCCTTTTGGCGCCTTGTGTCAAATTTGAAAAGTTTTTTTCTCACATTTTGACCCTTTATGTACCGCATTATGATTAACTACAGTTTTTTTTCATGCCACATTTCTTTTAATCACTATATTGTAAATAAAGGGATATACATAAACAAAATACTCAAATTTGGGAAATTTAATCCGTTAGATCTAATTAATTAATTAAATATATGCAACTTAAAAAATATATGTACACTGTTCACTTAAATTAAATTGTCAAATCATTTTCTGAAGTCTTCATTAACATTAAAAAATAACACACTTACTTTTTGATATTAACTAATTTTTTGGAGCAAAAATGACAATCTTCGCAATCCGCTGAAAACGCCGACAGCTGAAAACGCAATTTCTGCAATAAAACTATTCGTCTTCCCCGCTAAAATACTCATCACAGAACCCGTACTGCCGTGTATCTTAAAATTGTGGATTTCAAAGAATTTTCTTGCTAAGTGCAGTCAGAGAATTCGCAAAAATGGTTTTTCTATGTATTTTTAAAGTGAGAGGTACTTATAAGTACCGTCGGTAGATAAAGGGTTAAAGCATTCATTTGAGTTGGAATTTTCTATACACTATTTTTTGGGTAAAATATGATAAATTAATTATAATTAATTAAAATTAATTGAATGTAACTTATTTTTTATAGAATTACAGATACAGCTACTTTGGTTTCATTTTTAGCGACTAGGGTCAAAACTTTAAAAAAAATTTTTCTCACGTTTTAAAGCATTCAGTTGAACTAAAATACTATATACACGATTATTTAGGATGACAATACGATACTCTAATGATAAGTAATAAAAATTAATTACCACGTAGTGTTGTGATCCTGTCATATGTATAAACGTATTTATATTAATTGTAACTATTTAATAAAAATAAGCTATAATAAATTTTTAATTGTTGATCTAAGTATGAATTGACTTAAAATATTTTTTTTTATATTACACTTGTTTCTTCTAAGCACATATGGGGCTCTGAAAATATACATACGCGTTCTTGACATTGGTTTTTAAATCACTCTAAAGTTGCACTATTTACTCTAACTATGAAATTGGTTAAAATTTCTAATACGTTTATGTTACGTACATTTGAGATCAAAAAGAAAAGTACTTTAAGATGTTATTCCCCACAATTCAGAGAGTAACTAGTTTTATAGCATTATATTTGCTTTTCTCTCATCATGGTCTGCATTGTTTTTTATTAGTATCGCATGGAAGTCTCTTAGCAATAGATTGGTTTTACAATTTATCTTTTTTTTAGTTATTATCATATTTTTATTGCTTTGTATTTTATTATTTTGACGCTTAAGTGTCGACATCTAAAGGCTAAGTTATAAACTCATTTAAGTGTGCTAGATTGACATTACTTCTCGAAATCATTAAGCAACCTCCTCAAAACAATAATTATATTTTTAAAACGCCACTTATAGCTAAGAAAAACTTACACTAGGCAGAATATAACTATATTAGGGTAGAGTGGCACTTAATGACCACGCATTCCTTCTAAATGAGATATTATAATAAATTAGTAATTACTAAGAAATGCTTTTTCCTTAATATAAGAATCACTTTTGGATCCAGTTTCGGGCCGAGTGTGGCTTCAACAGATCAATTATATTTAAACTAGGAAAATAATTACGAATATTTAGCATTAAATCCGGTAATTTTCCATTTCGCCGGTACGGGCAAAAAAATCGCCAAAAGTGATATGACAGACGCCATACGCAAACATAGCTGATAAAACTTAACCATCACATTGTCCAAACAAGTCATTTCCCATCTGAAAAAGAAATTTAACCCATAAAACATTTAAGCATCCTAATAGAAGTAAGAAAATAACTGTGTGTGTTCTTATGACCACACCATACAAGTGAAAACTTCTGATTTATTCAATTGTTCAGATGTATTATGTTTCCTTTTCTGCCGTTTTCTCACGAAAGCATTCAGTTGTTTTCTTTTTCTTGTGGCATTTCAATGATGGATTTGTTTACTTCATCAATTTCCTGAAAAAGGGCAATGTTTAATAATTATCTATTTTTATATATAATAATTATATATGAGTATATAAGTTTTAAAGTCAATTAGTATAATTATTTAAGTTATTTATATGTTAATTACTTATATAGATTAAATTTATAGTATATACACTGGTGTGCAAAAATTAAGGACGAAGTCGAAACATTAGCATATCAGCTGAACGAAGCGGCAGAGCGGACAGAAAGACCAATCAGGAGATTAAGTAATGTGATGTACGGTAGCACATGCGCAGATATGCAAGTAGACGTAATTGGGGAGTGTCTGAGTAGTATAAAGCATGTTGTCGGTGTAACATCAGTATTTCTGGCAAAGAAATTGCACGCCGTATAGCAGTTAAAATCACACCGAGTTGCTGCCTCAGCGAGAAATGGCGAATAATCAACCTGTTAGAAGACATCTGGATGCTTTTACTCGAAGTCGAATCATTGGGAAGTTGGAGGAAGGCCGCAATGTGACAAGTGTGGCTGCAGAGTTCGGAATTGCTCACAGAATCGTTTCACGACTTTGGAGACAATTTCAAACTACAGGAACAGCTATCCGGGGGTTCAGTAGTGGTCGTCCACGAGGAACCACACCCGCAGATGACCGGTACATTGTCTTACAGGCCAGAAGAAACAGGCGGCAGACAGCGGGAGAAATCGCTAGACACACGACACAGGCGACTGGACGACCGATATCGCGTTTTACCGTGGCCAGAAGACTGCACAGTGGTGGTCTGTTTGCACGACGCCCTGTACGGAGCGTACTTTAACGCCTGCCCATCGGAGAAGGCGTTCTCTGTGGTGCCGAGAACACCGGAAATGGAGAGACAATGAATGGAGACGAGTACTCTTTACAGATGAGAGCAGATTCAGTTTGAGTAGCGATTCTCATCGCATATTCATCTGGAGAGAGCGGGGAAGCCGCAATCATCCCTCGAACATCATTGAAAGGGACAGGTATGGAGGTCGCGGTGTTCTCGTTTGGGGAGGCATCATGCTTGGTAGTCGTACAGACTTTCAGATCTTCGAAGCAGGTTCAGTCATCGGGACCCGTTATTTTAACGAGATTCTTCTTCCATATGTGCGTCTTTTTAGAGGCGCTATGGGTCTGAAGTTCCTGTTCATGGACGACAATGCACCATGTCATCGCACAGTAGCTGCCGAACAGCTCTTAGAGAGTGAGGATATTGAACGTATGGATTGGCCGGCACGATCTCCGGATCTCAATCCCATCCAGCATGTATTGGATTTTCTAGGCAGACGCTTGGCAGCTCGTACCTTACCACCAGTAACGATTCAGGAGCTTCGATTGGCGCTGCAAGACGAATGGGCAGCAATGCCTCAACAACTCATTGACCCCCTCATTCTCAGCATGGGCAGACGCTGTGAAACCTGCCTAGCAGTCAGGGGAGATAATCTCCCCTACTAAAGACCGGATGTTTCTTGCTGGACACCCATCACAGGGATGTTTCGGCCTTCAGTCGCATTGCGTTCCATGCTACTCTTTCAATTAAGCTTCTTTTTATCCCTCTGATTTTTTTTAGTAAGTGTTGCTTACATTACACATGTCCTTACGTATTGGGGATCTTACGGTATTAAATGCGTTGATTTGGAAAGCTTTTGTACAAAGTTATATTGAAAAACCGTCTCGTCCTTAATTTTTGCACACCAGTGTATATGTTTATATGGTACTTAGGCACTATCGCTACAATGACAACGTTCAAGATAATTAGCCAAGTTGACAAACTTTATTTGCCATGTGCCGCACGCAGAGAATTGGCCACCATTTTCACTATGTCTGCTTTCCTATAATGTTGACAATACCATTTCAATAATATGTAAGTATATGGCCCGCTGGGATGAATTGGTAACTCTCAAACGATGAGATTAATTCATCTCAGCACTAAATACACTTTATTTACTGTACACAGGTACAATTATACAGTTCTAGGATATATATATACTACAGGAACACGTGAGGAATGATTTCCCGCGCGATGCGTGCAACAGAAAATTCACCGTCTTACTGATTTAACTCCCGATTTCCCACCAGATGGAAACTAAACTTGTACTCTGCCTAGTGGCGCCCTCTGGTGGTCATTACAATGAATAAATATTAAATATTACCATTTGTTACATCCTCCTCCTTTGATTCCGACGGCTTCCCGACGAGGAAACAGGTGTCTGTGGGACCTTCGGTGGATGGCCACGTTTACGAAGAGGAATAAGGGGTTTTACTCTGCCACTATTACAAGGAGTTAAGACATGTGACTACCCCCAAATCCTTGGTTTGGAGAAAATTTTCGAAATTTTTCTATGTTTTTATATTATAGCCCATATGCTTAAGATTCCAAAAATACTTTATTTTAGTTCCTACGTTATTTAGAAGCTAAGTTATAGCTTATTTAGTAAACCGGAAATGGGTGTTTAAAGAGACATAAAAATGTAAACAAAAAGTTTGAACGTCTTTTTCGTGACTTTTAAGCAATATAAATATCTAATATTTATGGTAAATATATATCAACGTATCCTTTACTTATTTATTAAGTATCCGTTACTTATTTTTTTAATCTGGCAATTGTTTTCTTTAATTCAAGCTTGTTTTACTGAATGGCAATAATAATATCGTTTATATTTTGTTTACAAGCGTTCTTCTTAATTATTACTTACTTTTGATAATTTTTCAGTTAATTCATTCATTTTCATTTAATTTTAACATTTTATTTGATTGTGAGTAATTTCAAAATGCCGAAAGCTAGATCGAAAGTATCTAGAAAGAGAAAGTTTTATGTTAAGAGGTTTACCAAGTTAACACTTAACACTAATAATAGTACGTCTGCAAGTGAAGCGAAATTGAGCACTTTTGACAGTTTTGATGTGCCTGATTCTGAATTTCATGGTTCTACAGGGAATAGAATTATTAATTTCCAAGCTTTGATGGGAATTATTTCAATCTTGTGTTGTCCGGAATGTTATGCAACTGGATTGAAACTGGCAGAAGATTCTAAGGAAGGACCTTGCCCTAATTTGTGTGTGGCTTGCAGTTGTGGGTTCAGGACTGGCTTTACTTCTAATCCTAAAGAAAATAAGAAATTCTCTCTCAATACTTTATTGGTATTTGGATTGATATTAATTGGCAGAGGATTCACAGCTGGTAAGAAGTTGTTATGCACTTTAAATTTGCCATGCATTTTTAAAAATACCTTCAGAGCTCATGAACTCAAACTGCTGGAAGCAGTACAGTTATGTTCTGAAGAAAATATGAAAGCTGCATCTAAAGAAGTGCAAAATTTTAAAAAAAAGTGCAACTTGTGGTGTTTTGGTAGATGGCTCATGGCAGCTGAGAGGCCATATGTCACTTAATGGCTGCGTTTCAGTTATTTCCATTGATACGGGAAAAATTTTAGATCTGGAAGTAATGACTCAGTATTGTAAAATGTGTGAATTGAATGTGAAACGTGAGCATGTATGTTCAAATTATAAAGGATCCTCTGGAAACATGGAAGCTGTTGGAGCTTTTAGAATTTTTGAAAAGTCACTAATCAAACGAGACCTGCAATACACCGGGTACTATGGTGATGGTGATTCCAAGGGCTTTTTACAAGTGAAGGATATATATGGTGAAAACAGTGTCACAAAACTTGAATGTATAGGGCATATACAAAAAAGAGTAGGCTCACGTTTAAGGAAACTAAAAAAGATCACCAAAGTACTTGGTGGGAAGGGGAAATTAACTGATAAATTTATCGATAAACTGCAGAACTATTATGGGATTGCCATCCGCAGCAATGTTGGATGCCTCAAAAAAATGCAATCTGCTGTAATAGCTGCCTTCTTTCACTGCTGCTCTAGTAATCAAAATTCCATGCATGGGCAATGTCCAACAGGGAAAGACAGCTGGTGCAAATATAAACAAGCATTACGTGATGGTAAAGTATATGTGGGCAAAACAGCAGGCCTTTCAAATTACGTGATTAAAGTGATAAAGCCTACTTATTTAGCACTCCGTGATAAGGAGTTACTAAAAAAATGCCTCCATGGCAAGACTCAAAATAATAATGAAAGCTTTAATAATGTATTGTGGTCTGTTTTGCCGAAAGAAATTTTTGTTCATAAAAAAACTTTGTTTTTGGGTTCATACATGGCTGTCATCTTATATAATTCGGGTTATTTAGGGCTATTGCCTGTATTATTTAGGTATAGGAATTGATCCAACGACACTTAAAAACTATATGGGAATTGACAAGGAGAGAATTCAAAAATCGAAACGCCAGTCATTACCCTCAACAAAACTCTCCAGAATAAAACAAAAAGCCAAAAAAAAGTCCAATTTAGCTAAAAATTAAGCTAAAGAGGGCTTAAGCTATAAATATGGGGAGTTTTGAAAATGTTTAGTGAGTAGAAAAGTAATTATTTTGAGTTAAAATTATTAAATGTGTTTTACGAGAAACTGTTATTAAATATTTTTATTCACGATAAAGCTCACTACACAAAATATTGTTAAGATACTAAATCTAAATTTTCAGAACATTTTTATGTAGTTATATCTGTGTTATGAATCAAAATCTAACCTCTGTGTATATATTTATGTACTTTATTGCTTTTTTATAAAAGAAAAAGTATTAATTTTTTAAAAATTTGAGTTTTTGCATAAAATTTGGCATATTTAAAAAACTTTCAAAAGCATTACAAATTTTTTTGATTCCTATCACAGATAAATATATTGTTTATGTACTCTATAAATATTATTTGAATACATTTATTAGAATTTTGTGTACAAGATTTGTCGTAACTGCAATTTTTCACCAAAATTTCGCTAAAAACAAAAAATTGTTATAGTCTACAAAACTCTCCAGAAAACAACAAAAGGGCAAATTAAAGGTCAAATCAGTTTTACATGAAGCTAAAAGGAGCTTGAGCTATAAATATAGTGAGTTTAAAAAGTGTAAAATTAGTAGAAATTTTTTCATGTAGTATTAAAATCTTTAAATGCATTTCCTTAAAAACTGTTTTTCAATTTTTTTCTTCACGGTACAGTTCACTACAGAATTTCTTTTTAAGATATTCACTTGAAATTTTCAGAAAATGTTTTATTTAGTTTTATCTGTATTCTAGACTATAATCTAATCTTTGTGTATATATTTATTTATTTTATTGCACTTTTTGTGAGAAAATAACATTAGTGTTTTGTAAAAAATTGAGTTTTTGCATACAAATTGACATATTTCAAAACCTTTCAGAAGTTTTTACAATTTTTATAGCTATTAACACAGATAATGATGTTATTTATGTACTGTATAAATATTATAAGAATATATTAATTAGAATTTTCAATACAATCCTTACCGCAACTGCAATTTTCCACTAACATTTCCCTCAAAATTCCCAATATTTCCAAAATTACTTTTAACTTTGTAAGAACTGTATTGGAATTCTTACTTTTATGTCCCATTTCAAATAAAACAATGTTTATTTAATTGAAATTTTATATATTTCAAAAAAAGTGCTCCGAAGGTAGTCACGTACCTTAGAGCAGAGGTGTGGTGCTCTAAGATAGATCTTGCTTCTCCCCCTGGTTCGAAGACATTTTGGAATGATTCCAACAGGAGGTTAATTTTCTTCTTCTGGACAGGGGGTAAACTTTCACGTTTCCATTCTCTTAATTGGCAGGTGTTACTGGACATCTTCTCAGCTACGGACGGGGGGCCCAATTCTTCACCGAATGGATACTTGTGGGTAGGATTTCCCAGAAGTACCAAGTTTTCTTCACATCTAGAACCAAACCAGCAGAACTAAGTAAATCTGTTCCTAGAAGAGTTCTATTTCTCTTTGTCTTTGGGAGGATTTTGAAATTGGTCAAGACTGATCTCCCCTCAATCTCTTTCATCACTTGAGTTGTAAGGGCCTCATATGTGGTCTGTTGACCCTCTGTCAAGCTCATAGCTAATGTGGTTTCCTGGAAGAGGAGTCCCTTATCCCAGCGTTTCTCAAACTGCGGCACGTGCCCCCCTAAGGGGGCGCAATATCTCTTTGTGGGGAGCGTCAGCATATTGAAAAGTCGAATACAAAAGATTTAAAATAAGTATTAATTTATTGAAAGGAAGCAAATTAAAATTCATTCTGACATAATAAAAATTGAATACACATTTACATTGATTAAATATACTTAAAAATCTATCAGTATTACACAATATTTTTTTATAATTGATTTGTCAATACATATTAAAAACAAGTTTAATAATTAGTATTACCTTCTATGAGCTTTTGACGTAAACAAAATGTAATATTTATCTAGATATGCTTTATGGTTTATAATTAAATTCGTATCGTAGCTTTTTAGCGTCAAAGTGCATTTTTATTGCATTCAATAAAATGTTATTGTAGAAGGGGGCTCGATGAAAATCATGAGTGAAAATTAGGTCGCAAACATTGAAAGTTTGAGAAGCATTGCCTTATCCTTAAATACCTTGTACATCCTTTCCCCAGTCATTGAATGTGAAGATCCTGTGTTTGCACCTTTTTTCCACAGAAGCTTATGTCGATAAAGCTCAATCGAGTTCTTCTGGCCTGAGTTGTGTAAGCTGCTGCTGCTGCTGATGATGATTGTGAATTTTAATGGCGCAAGGGCCATATTTGGCCAAGATGCGCCAAACACTTGTTAAAAAAAAAAAGTCATTTTTTAAAAATATATAAGTATAAAAGTATATGTAGACATGTATATGCATGCATGCATGCACGCATGCATACATTATAGTAAAAATACAAAGAAACACACAAATCAAATCAAATATAAAAATCCGATTTTTAAAAGGAAGGCAAATAAATTTTGGTGGGGAGATTCCCCCACCAAGTCAGATAAGGTTAAAATAGATGTATGCAAAAAGGTGATGTGATGATGGTTAAAAACGGGACAATCTATTAAAATGTGATAAACCGAATATGGGACTTTACAGGCAGGACATTCTGGGGCATTTTCACCCAACAGAAGGTGCCTATGCGTAAAACGAGTATGACCAATGCGAAGTCGAGTCAAGTGGACATCATGTCTTCGCACTGGCAGTGCTGCTCAATGAGAAGTGGAAGGAGGAATGCTATGTAGTTTCTTGAGGATCTGTTGATCCCAAGTCTCTTGCCATATATGATGGAAATAGCGCTGTATGGAAGTTTTTAAATCCTGCTAACAGACAGGCCGCTGCATGAGATCAGAGATGGATCGTGCAGCGGTATCAGTCTGTTCATTACCAAGTATACCCACGTGTCCAGGTACCCAGGAAAAAATTATATCAAAACCCGGTGATTCTAATTTTCGCAGAAGAATAAGTATTTCCATCACAGTGGGGTGTCGGCTGTTAAAACGTGTAAGGATTCTAGAGCACTCATGCTGTTAGTGTACACACAAAAATGACGGTGGTTAGAAACTAATATATGCTGAAGTGCGACAAGATGGCAGTTAATTCAGCACTAAAGACATACATGGAATTGTGTAAGGTAAAATTAAGAATGGTGTTGTTAAAAACAACACCACACCCAACATGTCTTGTAGTCTTCGACCCGTCCGTGTAGACTGGTATGTACTTAGAAAACTTCCAGCGATGGAAAGAAAAGAGCCGCTGATAAATAACATCCGCAGTGCCTGCTTTGTCACAGCCTGAAAAAGGTGTACTATAATTAAAAATTTCGATGTCCCAGGGTGGAAAAGCAAGGATATTATTTACCTGGATATTTATATTACATAAGTGGGCGTCATTTAGAACAGTCTTTGCTCTTTCCGAAAAAGGCTTGATGTTAAGTAAACGGGCTTCATAGAGTCTATTGAGACCAATGGCAAGAGAAAAGGGTTTTAATGGATGAGAAGGAACAGACATGGCACGAATAAAAAAAATTGCACTTAATTGCCTCTGCCTTAGTTCTAAAGGTGGTTGATGGCATACCACATGCAAGCTGGTAACAGGCGAAGTTCTGAAGGCACCAGAGCAGATTCTCAGAGCAGAATGATGTATTGTGTCCAGTCGTTTTAACACAGATGCACGAGCAGAACCGTACACTACACAACCATAGTCCAAACGTGAAAGGATTAGTGCTTGATATACTCGGAGTAACGAGACTCTATCCGCTCCCCATAAGGTGTTTGATAGTACTTTTAAGATGTTGAGGGATCGTTCACACTTCTTCCGCAAGTAAAGGACATGCGGAAGGAAAGTCAATTTAGAGTCAAAAATTACTCCGAGGAAGCGCACCTCTCTGACTACAGGTATTTGCACATTTCCTATATATATAAAAGGATCTGGATGTAGGTTACGCTTTCTGCAAAAATGGACACAGCTGCTCTTGGAAGGAGAGATCGTATAACCATTCTGGTCGCACCACTTAACTAATCGATTTACAGTTGTTTGCAGCTGTCTCTCAATTAGTCGCATATCTGAACCTTGACAAGAAATTTGCAGATCGTTAACGTAATGCATTCCTCGCACTGATGGTGGTAGGGGTGATGAAGTATGCTACTCATATGAATTTTAAAAAGGGTAACGCTCAAAACGCTACCCTGAGGAACACCTTGATCTTGCATGAATTTATGAGAAGATGAGTGACCAATGCGTACATAAAAATAACGAACAGGTAAAAAGTTACAAATAAAAATGGGAAGATTTCCCCTCAAGCCAAAATCATACATAGTACGGAGAATCCCATAACGCCATGTTCGGTCGTATGCTTTCTCTATGTCAAAGAAAAGAGAAACCAAATGGTTTCTCTTCACAAAGGCATCCCTGATTTGGGATTCTAAGAAAACAAGGTTATCAAGAGTGGATCGGCCCCTTGCGGAATCCACTCTGCAGAGGAGAAATACATTTTTCTTTCTCTAAAACATATACCAAACGGGTATTTATCATGCGTTCAAAGGTCTTTCAGAAGTAGCTCGTCAGAGCAATGGGACTGTAACTCAGAGGATCTGTTGCCATCTTGCCTGGCTTAAGGATTGGAATCACAATGGCTTCTCTCCAGCTGGAGGGAAAGTAATGCTCTTTCCAAACTCTGTTGAATAAGAAAAGAATGTTGGTTAGAGAGTAAAGATTTAGATGACGTAGCATCGTGTAAGTGATTCCATCCGGTCCAGGTCTTGTATTGTGCGCTTGTAAGAGTGTTTTTTTTAACTCAGTCATCGTAAAATCACAATTATTGAGTTGTGTAAACACTGGTGTGATTGGTGGCTACGTCTGTTATTTGTGGTGAGTTGGAGTTGCAGGTAGGGCACCAAGACTTTATCACCCCTTGTCTCCCACAGCCATAGCATCTGAGAGGGGATCTCTCATTTGACGCTGGCTGGGAATATTCCATTTTAGGAAGGCGTTCAGGTCTCCTGGTTGTACCTGCTGTCCATCATTTATGGTTTCACTGGCCTTCACATGTCTCTCCTATGACCACTGGGTAAGGAACACCGAATATTGTCAAAAGCTTCCAGCTTATCTGCCAGCTATCTATCCAGCTACCAGTTTTAACAGGCTGCGATAAACGGATAGCTCAATAGATGAGATTAATTCACCTCAGGACTAAATACAGCTTATTTACTGTACACATGTACATTAATACAGTTCCAGTATATATATATATATATATATATATATATATATATATATATATATATATATATACTACAGGAACACGTGTGGAGGTTTTCCCCCGCGATGCGTACAACAGAAAATCCACCGTCTTACTGATTTAGCTTCCGGTTTCCCTCCAGGGGAAAACTAATCTAGTACCCTATCTAGTGGCGTCATCTAGTGGTCATTACAATAAATAAATAATAAATATTACCATTTGTTACAAGTACTATTTATATTACTTATATAAGGTAATATACTATGTAAGGCTAGGAAAACACATATCATGAGAGCATTTTCTTAAAATTCTCTCAACAAACAAAAGAAGAGGGTCCGTTCTTTTCATAATTAAGGCTTTTGTTTGCTAGTAATCTTTTAGTTGTCTTCACTAATATAAACCAAAATACTGGAAACATTTACCAATTAATATTACATTAAAAATCGTATTGAATTCTTTTGAGACATTTTCGCACTTAAAAGCTCTTTCTACTGAATCAGAAAAAAGGTATCTTGTGTACTTCGTTTCTTCTCTTCAATCTCCTACAAAAGAAAAATTTATTTCCAATTATTTTCGATTGCGCTCCTCTTCTCATTGTTCAATGACTGGAGTTAAGTGGAAATTGGCTGCATGGCAGTAATATTCTTATAAGGAAAATAAAACTTATGGATACAAGTACAGAGACATTTCTACTTAAAAAAGGGGGGGATGGGCCTAAAAAATATTTAATCGAGTGTTGCTAACCCAACACGGTGCCGATAGCAGCCGAGTAAATCCAAATGATCGTAACGTAGCTGAACCTTACGTGTAAGTTAGATTCAATCTTCAGTAACGTGCCTGAAGGAATTATCACACTTCAAAAGTTATCTCGCCAAACATTTATCAACCTTTGTTTATGCGCATTATGTGTGTGGTCACCAATAAAGTCTTCTTGGCAAGATTTTCGCGAGCGAAATGGAAAAGTACTGTCAAAATACATCACGAATATAAAATACTGACGAGTGAGTGAATGTTTATAAACATGGTCCTATAAAGCAAGACGTGAAAAAAATGTTTGGAAATATTCAATAAAGAACATGCATTATTATTCAGATCATATTTTCATAGAGTTGTTAAAATCAATTTAAAATGTTTACCACTTTCATTAAAAAACTTAGAAATCATGAAAGTGTATCGTTGTTATCGAATAAATTTATTTTATCTACAGTCAGTATCCTACAAAGTCATGACAAAACTAATTTAGCTTAAACAAAAATAAAGAATAAAATCTATAAACGCGTGAAGGTATCCGACTGCGTTCGGAACCCAGATTTTGCAAAAGCGTATAAATGGTTAATACTTATGATATTTAGTGTCATTTAGATAATAAAATGTATATAAAATTGTTTTAAGAATAGTATTACAATAAAAATTTTATTTAAGTACAATATTTTGACAAATAATGAACATAGAATGACCCATTTTCAAAATATTCTCCTTTTGTGAAAAATGCTTCTATTACAATAATATTTTGCCTGTATATAGCTCAGACATCTGTACAGAGCCTCAACTAGAATTTTTGAAGTATATAACTAGAAGTGGGTTTATCCCTGTTTTACGACAACAGAGGGGGGGAAATTTAAAAAAAAACGCCGATAGTTAATTCAATTGGTTGTAACTCTAAAAATAATGTGATTTGTTTTAAAAAAAATAGTTCAGTCTCTCTGGAGAGAGATAAGAGAGAAGTCTGCCTTTTATATTAAATAATATTATTATTTTATTAGCAATTTTTATAAAAGGAGAACATTTTGAAAAGAGGTTATTCTAAGTGAATTTTTTGCCACAATATTGTATTTAAATATTTTTTTTTTCTCAAAATGTCCTTAAAACAATTTTATACATGTATTCAGATCTAACAAGGAGAAGATACGACTAAGAAAATTCATTTGGGGTCGAGACTTGGTGTAATATTAATACTCCCTTTGGGTGTTCAACCATTAATGCAATTCCGCTGAATGGCCAATCAATTCGGAGAAAAAAAGCCTTCGAAATGCGCATGCTTAGCTTTTTAAACAATGGAATTTCAAATTCCTCTAACGATTTCGTATCTTGCTTGAAATATCGTGTGCATACTAAGCACGAGGTCTACGTTCGATACATTTGTCAATTTTTTTTTCATTTAATTTAATTATTTTTAAAATTAAATAAACTTATTTACGAAATGTTTATTAAATATTAAATGATATTTTATGTAATTATTTTGTATTTTATAAAGTAAAAACAATTAAATAAATTTATTATTTGAATTATTTACTATCAAAATTATTTAAAACTATTATTAATAAAAATATTTAAAATAATTGTTAATTAAAATTATTAATATCTAAAATTTTTAAAAATAATTATTGATTAAAATTATTTAAAATAATTATTATTTAAAATAATCATTATTTAAAATTATTTTTATTAAAATAATTAATAATTAAAATTAATTAATAAAAAATCTTATTAATAATAATTTTTATTAAAATTATAAATATATTAATAAAATTATTGCTTTATTTTTAAATTATTAATTTATTATTAAAATTATTAATTTATTTTTAAATTATTTATTTATTATTAAAAAGTATTAATTAAAAGTATTTATTAAAAAGTATTTATTTATTATTGAAATGCTTATTAATTTATTATTGAAATTATCATTAAAATTATTTTAATTTATTATTAAATTATTATTATAATTATTAATTTACATTTCAATTATTATTGATTTATCATTAAAATTATTATTACCTTATCATTAAATTTATTATTGAAATAATTATGATTTTTTAAAAATTATTTAAAAATAAACTTTTTAAAATTATTTAAATTAATTTAAAAAGGACTTGTTAAATGTTTTATAAAATTATAAAATAATGAAATTAATAATATACATAAAAGACATATTTTTATAACATAAATTACAAAATAATTAAATTAATAATATACATAAAAGACATATTTTTATTATATAAATTACAAAGTAATTAAGTTAATAATAATATGTTATATAAATTATTTTTATATTATATATAATATTTTATTCATAGTATATTTTATTTCACAGTATAAATCTATTTGTAACTAATTTTTATATATAATATCATTTAATATTTGTTATATATTTTATTATAAATAATATTTATTAATATAAAAATATATTTATGTAAAATTTAATATAAATATTTGAATACTTACAGAATTTCTTTTTACTTTATAAAATACAAAATAATTACATAAACATCATTTATTATTTAATAAACCTTTCATAAATTAGTTTATTTAATTTTAATAGTAATTAATTGAAATGAAAAAAAAATTAACCTATGAATCGAACCCAGACCTCGCGCATAGTATGCAAACGATATATCAACCAAGCTACGAAATCGTTGGAGGAAAATGAAATTTAATTGTATAAAAGCTAAGCATGAATTTCGATGGCTCTGTTCTCCGAATTGACTGACCATTCGGTGGAATTACACTGAGGTTTGAACACTCTAAAGGTGTAATATTATTATACCAAGTCTCGACCCCAAATGAATTTCCTTAATCATGCCCTCTCCTTGTAAGTGAGACTCAATATCAAGAAAATTATCCATGTATACACTTTTTTTTTAAAATCACGGTTCCAAATGTAGTCGGATACCTTAAATTAATATAAAAAAGGGTTTACATTCTTTGCGAAATGAAAATTTCCAAATAATCTGCGGTACCTCGAAGTTAAAGAAAAATATTAAATTTATTCCTTTAAAAACGCCAGAATCAAATCCCATTTATATTCCTCTACTACTAAACTAAATCGCGAACGTGATGGAACAAATAATATAAATTCTGCCCATTACAGTAATTGGATATAAAAATCAAGGAAGGTTCAACAATAGCAAAGCAAATAGAACGTTACCATCGAAAATTTTACGGGGAAATCATTAGCAATAACGATAAGTATTATTTCTTGGAGGGATTATTTTTGGAATATGTCTTGCAACTATATCTATTTCTAACAAAGAATTGGAGCTTCTATAAATCATAGCGATTAGCAGAATAAAATGAACTGATAATTTGCAACTCCAAAGAACTGTAGTGAGGAAACGCTGATATTGGTTATTATTTTATTGTGTGTGTGTGGTGGAAATAACTTTCGAACTAAGATTATTCTGAGTACGCGAAGTGATTATTCGAACGTGAATTACTCTGCTTAATAGTCTAAATCTGTTTCCGAAACGGCGTTCCAAAAATGTGATTTCGGAAATTGCAAAATAACTTTTTTTAGCACATAAATTCTTGAGAAAGGATTAATTTTTCCAACTTTGAATCCCTAATATTTATTTTGGATTAGTGGGGTTAAGGGCAAGCAAAACTGAACAAATTAAATTAAAAGGAATTAGAATAAAGATGAGTTATGTTTAATGTAACTATGAACACACATTAGTGATTTTCTTAAGCTTGTGCATGAAAATAATTATTTACAAAGTTCACTGAATAGTTTTAGGCTATTAGAGGAATTTAAATATGCTTAGAAATTAAATTAATACAATAATTTGTGAAAGATATACGTTTTTAAGTCTGTGTTTTGCTTTAATAATCTACTAGATGATGTCTGAGAGTATTAAATGTAATATTCTTGCTTTAATAAAAGTCATTAGGTTTCAAATTCTATTTTTTTATGAAAGCTTATGACTCACAATGATTTCGTAAAAATACATCAAGAGTTTTTTTTTTTTTTTTTTTTCAAATGTAATCAATTAGAAGTTATTTAGGTTTCCATCCCTTTAGTTTGTTATAATAGCGTTTGAAATAATTACTTTCTCAAAAAATTATGTATTTCTTTTAGTTTTAGTTTAAAAAATAACTTAAAATATATTATGAAATTAATTTTCAGAATTTCACAAACAAATGTCAGTTCCAATTAATTCAATAGCCTTTCTTTTTATTTTTACGATAACTGTTTTGCATTTTTATACTGGAATACAAATGAAATACGAGTGGAAGAACACAAACATACAATACAAACAGAAGAATGTAGACATTTTATCACAAATGATGATCCCAGCATATAACAGAGGGGATGCGTTGCTTTCCCTTCGAGGCGGGAATCCATTATAGACATATTAATTTAATAAGTGCCGGCTGGGTGGCGTGGTTGTTGTTTTTTTCGCAAGGTTGTGGGTTCGACCCCGGCCCAAGGCGGTGGATTTTCCTGATGCAGGAAATCGACAGCGGACGTGCGGCATAATTATGCGCTATGTAGAACCTGTAGTGCCTGTTTGATTTAGATGCTCCAGGCAAAATTTAATCCTCATTGCGGTTTTGTATCGCCAGAGCTCAGGTGTCTCCCTCTAGGCAGGAAATTGAGCGTCAATATTACATGTGTCCATGTGCTGCACCGCCTGTACGGTGCAGCACTAAAAAGAGATACCAGCTTTCTGGAATATACTAGGTCTGCAATGGTAATACTTCAATCCGTAGTCCTTCAAATATATATATATATATATATATATATATATATTTAATATAATTACAAATCCTAAACATATAATTATTTTCTATTCTATCAATGCAATTATTTGAAATCTTGCATATTTTCACATTTTAAGATCAACAAAAGGACAGCAATTTTATTCTTAAAAATGATGATACTGTCAGATTTAAGGCACTTTGTAGCACTAACATTTTAAGCACACTGCGAATCAGAAATTGTTGTTTGATAATATTTATATAATCCAGGTATAAAGATGGTCGTTTAATCGATAATTGTGTGCATATTGTTCATGTATTTTTTAAATTTATTTAATAAAATATTTCATTATCTTTATTTTATGAGCCCAGAAATTTAAATTATTGCTTAATTTAGTTTACAAGATAAAAATAATCATTCTTATTAATTACTTACAATTCACAAAAAGTGTTTTTTATTATCAAGTAAATCAGTTGTTCTTTTTTGTCTTGTAATTTCAAAAACTTCTATCGAAAATTCTTAACATCTTCAGATAATAACATTTTCTATCTGAAACTGTAAAAAGTCGTGAATTGTCTTTCTTACAGGCAGATATATTACAAGAAAAAATGTTTAGTAATTGCAAAAGATATTTTCTTTTTGAATCATATAAATATGCAAGAAATACTTCACATCTCGTTCCTTAAATTAAAATAAAGGTAACAAAGAAAATATATTCAATTATATTAGAAATAAATGGGGACTTGCTGTACCTTTTAGAAAACATTTTTTGAGAGAGCTGTTTTTGATTTATATTTAATTATTTCCCCCAGTGAATACCAGAGTGGTAGAAGTCTGCAAAAAAGCTGTTAGTTTAATTTTCAAAAGATTATGATAAAACGTATTTATTTGATAGAATAATCTTTTTCAATTCAGTTGAGAAGAAACTTATAGATTCGAAAGGAGATGTAAGAAATTACCACATCATTTGCTCCAATGAAGTCAAGAAATCATTCAAATGCATCGCCTATCATTATTTTCAATAGTATGTGAATAGTGTCATTTCTGCGAAAATAGTTTTCTTGATTTAACATCTCTGAAACCAGCGATGTCCAACTGCTTAGATTCTCTCTGTAATGTATTTAATGAAAACTTGTTCCAGACCACACATACAGAATACTTAGCTCTTTCAGGACCGACGAAAATAGAAAGAAGCGCTTCCCCAGGACCGCACTTTCCGAGAATGTCCACACGCATGGCACCGGATGAATTTACCTGCTAAGCCTAATTTCATTTAAAAATTCATATAAAATAGTAAATGCAATCAATACGCTAAAATTTACATATTACTATCATTGATAATATCTTAATATACAGTACAAAACTGTTCGCTGCATTAAAAAAAATAATTGCGAGTTTTTTTCAAAAAGAAAATGTTTCTATTTTAATAAAAATAAAATATAGAGTCTTTGCAGTCTTTTCACCATGATGATTAAAATAAAATAGAGGCAAAACTTATAAAATACTATTTGGAAAATCCGAAATGGTTAATTTACTTTCACATAATCTCATGCTTTGAACTGATACAAATCTTTTAAATAACATCTAGTAAATCGTTTTTTTTTTTTTTTAATTTATCCTTGTATTGCCTATAGGTTTCTTAATATCAAATTGGTACTATGGTTTATGTTCTCATAGTTATGGAAACTCTTGTTGCGTAAGCAACCTAAACGAATTGTTTGTTCTTAGTGAGTTAAAATGAGTCAGTAAGAACAAATATTATTTTTCTTTAAAAATGATCCATTGCTTTTGTTCTATGAAGATCTGTTCGTTAAATGTATTTGAGTATTAAAATTATTGTCGTAAATACAAATCATAAATAAATAAATACTGAAACTATAATTATGAATGGCTGATGCCCAATAAACTCTTTATGTGATTCCATCTTTTTGCAACTTAGTCAAAGTATAAACCATGTAATTCCCGACTTTCTGGAAGATTATAAACATGTGCAGATGTTTAAATTCATAAATATCCCGGATCTAGTTAAAAAAACTCGGATCTCAAAGCACACAATGAAATTGTGAAACATTATGCGAACAAAAAACACATTTTAACCACCTTCTAGTGTCTTGTAAAAATTAATATTAAAACGTTCTAAACTCAGATCACACCGGTGGGATCATGGAACTCCGAGAAGGCGTAATCACATATACAATAATGTGGGCCCCACTGGAGGGAGAAAAGTGTGATCACATATGTGAACGGGTTAAGCCCAAACAAGATCTGAAAATGTATTTTTAAGACTTATAAATAAAGTGCATAGAATCACGATGATTCATTAAAAATGGAAACATGAAATAGAAATAAAAGAAATTGGTGTGCCATTAGAAATTGTTTCGATAACGCTAAATACTTCGATATTTAAACCAATAGCAATCGTGTTGCTTCCGAGTGAGAGGTTGATAATCAATCAATAGATGGAAAGGCTGTATGACATTTAAAGAACAATTCTTGAGCTTACTACAACTGAATTATCATCCATAGTTCCATTAAAAGAATTCTAGCAGTCAACTGCATTGAAAATTTAGTATCTCTGCATTGAAAGATAATCCATGTTGTAGTTTGTTAAAAAACCAAAATATCTGCCATTAACAAAGGAAGTAAATTAAAAATATAATGAATAATTATTCTCTTACCGTTGTAACCATACCACCCACATAATGTCTATTTACATTGTTTGGTGAATTTTAACCAAATAGTGTCTGGCGAATTTGATTACCCCGGCACTTAACGCGCATTGAAAACGAACTTAACTTCACGCGAAGGGTATATTATACCTAAGCATGTTTACATTCTGTTTTTACCGTAAAATTTGCATACAAAGGTGATAAAAAAGAAAAGTAGGAAACGCAATATGTTTATTGCACTTTTTCCACGCAAATTAAGTTTTTCTGATCTTTTTATCAGGGCATTAATTACATTGTTTATACACTTCTTTAGCCTTAGTTACGAGTGAGTGCGATGTTTTTTCACTGGATCTTAATTTTTTTAAAAATTTTATTTCGTAGAAGTATTGCTTGCTGGTTTTTACGTTCTTTACATTCTATTGTTAATCGAAATCGAAAACACTTCAGAAATCAGCGTCTGGTTTAATGTTTAGTAGGAGGCCTCTGACTTCTTAACAAAATAATTTGTGCATTTACTGCCGCAACGTTCAACAACATAAAAAAAACAATACTGTCATAGGCTAATGATTACATTTTCATGTCATTGAATATGATGTGGTCATTTTATCAAGGAACGATAATTGCTCCCTCAATCAAAGCATCTGGACAGATTCCAGTTGAGGAATCATACTTGCTATTATACTCTTCATCAATCGATACTTCATCCCCGCAAAAAGGCTTTCTTCATCCGAAAATAATGTTGTACTATATCTATTAAAATACCTAAGTACCACACTTAATCATAATTACAATTATGTGCCAATGCATTAGAAAGATTTTAAAGCGTGCTCTTGCATTCAGAACTGTAACGATGATTCTCGCGCAGGTTATGACATACCTGAGGAGGCAATATCCAAAAATAGACATTTAGAATTCGCCTACATGCTGAGACCTCTCAAAGGATATGACCTTGAAGTTGGCTACACGATAAACTATTTATTTTCCGAAAAAAGGTTTAGATGGAATCTTGAAAACGAACGTCGTTGGGTATGGCATACCCTAAGCGTGAAGTCCTGGGCTAACAATCTTCCCAGATTTATTTTATAGATAAAGTATAGACAAAAGAAAAAAGTTTAAAAGTGCAATATTGGTGTCGTACATAAATAATGTTATCGAAATAGAAAAGTAGGGTAAACCCAATAATAATTGCATTTCAATCGCAAAGTTTTTATTTACGTCCGCAACTCCTACATTTAAAGTCAAATTATCAAGTTGAAAGTATATCGTGCTTAAAGTGAACCTTGATGAAGATAGGAAGTAAGATCATTAAGAAACTATTATGATGCCCATAAAAAAATTTCTGCAATTTGCATAAATACGGCAACCTACTGATCCGTTACACTACATGGTAGCAGATTTGATGATGTAAAACTAATTTTATAGATAAGTAGTAAGATATTAGAAACATCAAAATGAAGACATTTTTATCGTACTTTAAAAATGTAGAGTAATATTTTAAAAATTTTAGCGCAATTCTTGAATGAACTAGAACTTCCCAATTTATAAATATAAAATGAAACAATTGTTTGTTTCTTTAAAACAGCAATGTCTGCATATTCTATTGAATAGCTCTGGATCGGTGTTTTATTTTTTTCTAAAATCAAATAAAAAAGAAATATTGTTTTTTTTTTCAAATCCATGCATTAAATATATACATATATATATATATATATATATATATATATATATATATATATATATATATATATACAACCAACCGAATATTTTCTAATAGTTCACAAACGAATCCCAGTTGTGAATGCATATTCGCTAAATTATATTAGTATTAAAGAGTTGTAAGGAGATATATTAAACATGAAGTTAAATTTATAAGTGCGTTTCAATTTTCAAAATTGGAACATTCAAACATTTCAGAGATAAGAATATTCGAAGGCTAGCGATTGAATTGTACATTCTTGCATCGGAAAACATTCGTAAGATTTAGGCGCTTCACTGAACGTATTACTGATTTATTCTGTCCAAACCAATTTTGTTAATTCGAAAATATCTCAGTAATATATATCTAAAGTATGGAATACAAATGGATGGCAACAATTTAAATAATATTTCCATATCTATCTATCTCTAAGATGCAACATTTCATAGAAAGTGTGTGTGATCCATGGTACGTTGCATTTTGTTCTGTATGAGAATTACTGGAAAATCAAGTAATAGTTTATCTTCTTTAACATTTTGAAAGCTACGTGCTTTTCAGCATTCCGTTTTAAGAAGCGTATGTATACATATTATTTACTATTAAATTATGCAAATATAAAAAAAAATCATATGTAACCTGGGAGAAGGCACGCACTTGATACTAAAGTTAATGGGGTCGTGTACGGTGACTGAGTCATCCCAAGAATTTTTTTTTAATTTTTTTTTATTGTACACCAAAACAATCGTAATTCCACTGATTAATTTAAGTAACAGAAAGAATATTTGCCTTCTTTTTTAAAAACTTTTAATTTTTCTTTGATAATTTGAGAAATATTCCAATCAAACACTGAACTTAAATGTTTCAAATGTGTGCGTGACTTCAATAAAAGACACAAATCACAGAAACTTTTCGCTTTAATTACACAAATGATATTTGTAATTAAAACTGTCCTATTTTGTTCAAGTCAATGTGGTTTTATTGCCCCTTGATGTTTGACAAACAGCATGCTGAACTTGTTCTTGTCTGTGTCTTACTGACAGGGTGCAGTGTGTCTTGTGGTACTCTTATGGTTTTATATCTTTCTTGTGTGATGGATATTTTTAGGTAGCATTTGAAAACTTTCCTTTCATTTCACAATTTCAGGTTCATAATTTTTTTTACATTTACATTCGATATTATGATTCATATCCATTACTTCAAAAGGTTATTCCATTATTTGATCAGTTTGAACTTCATCCAATAATCGGACACATGCTCATTCCTTTCTTTATATTCGATTCATTTACATTTATAAACCATAATGAGTCGTACGACACAGTAATCAAAACCAATAAGTCGTTTACAGGGGGAAATTGTAGTGTGTTCATACAAGATATTTTGGAACAATAGTGACAGCTCAGGAAACTCAGTCACCCCAAGTACCTTCAGCTTATAAGAAGAACGTAAGCCACTCCCAAAAGAGAGAGAGAGAGAGAGAGATGTGACAAAAGGTTGCCCGGGGGGCTGAGTGGTAGTGTATCGCCTTTCCACGTCACAGGTCCAGGGTTGAAATCTTTGGCATGACAATGTGGATTCCGCCTTTTTCCTTTCAGTGGGTCGATAAATGAGTATCAAGCTTGCTTAACACTAGGGGCTTCGTGCCAGTCTGACAGGAACATCTTCACATGGACCTCAGCGCCTAAGGTCATGAAAACTGAGATAGGTGCAGTAGGATTTGGACCACATGGGCTGTTGGGCCACTGAGTTTAGTTTAGTATATGAGAAATACATTTTAGTTACCATGAAGTCATATAGACGGATATGACAAGATCATGTGTAGCAAATAAACAGTTTTCCTGAAATTAAAGATTTCGTGAGCCTGGGGTGACTCCGTGTCCACGCGACCTCTCTCTTTTGGGTTAAGCTGATGTATCATATTTCACAGTAGAAGCACAGTTATGGTAAGTAAACATATAATGACAAAACTTGTACAGATGGCGTCCTAAAAAACAATATTAACTGCGTTCCGTATCGTAGTTGGCAGTAAGCATGTTACCTTTGGCTAATTTTTTTAGCACTACCCAATTTGCTGCAGTATATGGATAAAAATTCCATCAAACACTTATGAAGGAAAATTAAATTTTTGTGAAGTATTTTATATTTGGTTGAAGTATTCACGTGCTTAATTCTAAAATTAAAACATGTTTAATAATACAATTTAATTAAGATTAATTATCATATGCCGAAATATTAATGAAATATGAAAAGAAATGGATAAACTGAGTGACATGCAATTTAGTAAAATTTTCCCTACTCAAATAGTTTATTGTAAGCGTTTAGTAACAAAAGAATTTAAATGAGTTATTTAACAATTCAAAAATTTGGGGAAAGAATGAAAAAGATGTATAGAACTTTCACATTTATTCTTTCATTTCTCTTTTTTCATATGTTTTATTCTTCCATAAAGTTTAATATAAATTTTATAGCATGAAGCTTTAATTTTTTATTTCAAATAATTTTGTTCTCTGGAATTCTATGAAAAATATAATTGCACATTTTTATTAAATATCTTACGATTTTCTACTTTTTCATAAAATTAAAATTTTTCGTTCTCCTTTCATTTTGAGCTTAGTGAAAATAATAAAAATCTTGTTGTGATTAATATAGTTTCTTATTTTATTTTTTTTATTTGTGTTGATATTGAATAATAACCAATAGCATCAAATATATAACTTTTTTTATTATTTTTGTTTTATTAATTTTTTTTATGAAATTTTAATTTTAAGACATTGTTTTTTCTACAAAAGATTTACGAAGCTTTTAATTTGAGAGACTTCATTTTAAATACATTTTTATTTCTCACACTTCTTTTAAGTTGTTTGAATTTTAAGGAACATCGTACGATTTACGCAAAAATTTTAAATTTAAGGATTTTCATAATTTTTTGGTTGCCTTCCGTGTGTGTATACTACAGATTTTGTGCTCAAAATTTCATAAAAAGCTAGCCATTTAATTTTTTAAGGAAAAACTTAAAATTTGGGAAGTGATTTTAAAATGCTACCCCTCCCCTACAAAAATTTACGTACAAGCATAAAATTTTATTTACAAGAGTTCAAATATTTTTAAGAAAATAAATAGGGAAAACAGGGGCAAGATGAAGAGCGAGGCAAGATAACGAATGTCTCAATTAGTTCCGTTTTCCACTGGGTGGAAGGATCAACTGGATACTAATTAGCTCACCATTTGGCTGTTCTTTAAACAATAGTATAGAGAAACTGAACTCACCTATTTTGTGTTAGGTGTGAAGCTTTGATTGTTTGCCGCTGCCACGATATAACTTTTATGAATGAGTAAATAATCTATGCTACAGATGTAGGCAAGATATATAATCTTTCTTTGATATTTATGTGGCCGCGGTAGCCGAGTGGTATAGGTATCGGACCGTGGCTTGCTTTGTCACGGGTTCGAGCCCAGTACCACTAAAGACCCGCAGTGTAGGGCAGCGATGCACGTTAAATCTGTCGAGAGCTGAAACGTCCTCCCGTTGGTGTGGTGTGGTAGTTAGGAGAGGGGGTGCCAGCTCAGGTGTCGTCCACGTCACTTGACCATGGTTCAAAATTACGTGGTTCGTCGCCAAAAGCCCTCGTGTAGCTGAACAGTTAATATTCAATCAATCAATCAATCTTTGATATTTATGAGTAACTTGGTTTAGATTCTACCTATATTACCAAAAATAAACATCAATTAATCGATTTCCTTCAGAACAGTGGAAACGAATATTTTTAAACAGGCAGTCCGGTGCAGGATGACGGGGGCAAGATGACGAGTTCATCATCTTGCCCCGTGTTTCAGAATTTATTAAACTGTGTTGTCTATTCTATTAAATCTTGTCAGCGCTTAGTTGTTTGTGTGTTTGTCTATCTCCTCTGAGGCTAAGAGACGCAACGTATCGGGGAAGATGTCGTTTGACAGGGGGAGACCAGTGGAAGCCATTTTTTGCCATTTGCTAAACCCTTCAAAAGAAAAACCCTATCAGGGTTTAAAAAAATGAAATACCTCAATATCTTCGATTCTAACAGTGTGATTCCTTCACGACTAGTACCGTTCGATTGGGTTTTGCTTGGCAACGCTTTTTTTTATGTGTTGCAGGCTACACCTGCAAGGGTGATCATTTTTAAAATACAGAATAATAGTGGAAATTCCTCAGACCGTGGTAGTAGAAAATCAACATATAAACCCTCCAGAAGAACCATAACTTATAGCAAATGCTGATTTCGATGCAAAAAATGATTGATTGATTGAATATTAACGTCGCACTGTTTAGCTACACGAGGGCTTTTGGCGACGGACCACATAATTTTGAACCATGGTCAAGTGACGTGGATGACACCTGAGCTGGCACCCCCTCTCCTAACTACCCCACCACACCAACGGGAGGACGTTTCAGCTCTCGACAGATTTAATGTGCATCGCTGCCCTACACGGCGGGTCTTCAGTGGTACTGGGCTCGAACCCGTGACAAAGCAAGCCACGGTCCGATACCTATACCACTCGGCTACCGCGGCCTCTCGATGCAAAAAAAGAAGCCTGTTAGTGTTTTTTTTTATAACAAATCATTGCATAAAGCAAAACAATATGAGGAAAAAAAGAAGAAGCAAAAACGTGAGTTCAGGCATTCTTACAAGCACACCCATCAAAGAAATGTTAGAACAAAGGGAAACGCAAAAGGAAGAACAGAAAACAGAGAAGACAAGCTCGTGAAGCTAAAAAGTGAGTAAAAAATCAAACTAAGTTCCTGTAGGCCTAAGTCTATAGAATCCATGCCAAAAAGTCCATTTGCATTAACTTCAGAGGTAGGCGTTCAGAGGATGTCCTACTTGTGAAGAGGAATTTTGTGACGCTCCAATAGAACAATAGATCCAGTGCTGTAAATGCCAATAGTGGTGGCATGAGAAATGCTGCAGTTATGAAAATGGCACTTTTATTTGTGATTATTGTTAGCTGCACGACTAAACACCTCAACAGTACGTTACAATGCATTACGCTCAGTTTCATACTTTGTAACACGTAAAAACACAGTTATCATTTGTTAAACCCCGTAACATATTCAAAAGATAGAATATGTACAACCGTATTCAGTGCTGTCATCTTGCCCCAAGGCCAAAGTCATCTTGACTGTGTGGGGCAAGATGATAATTTGTTAAGGTTATGAAAAAATAAAATTATCTTTTTCTTTTATTTGGAAATATTTATATTTAATACTGCAAGGGACTACTCTAACACTTCATGTAATTTTTTTATCCATAAAGATAAATTATTAAACAACAAAAATTGTTAAAATAGTCATCTTGCCTCGGCCTCCCTTATTTCTTTGACTCACAAATGCATACCAACTTTTATTACATTTACTATTAGCAATAGGTTAAGAAAAATTCAAAGCATTTGACACAATAGAAAAAAAATCCTTAGTATTTTAAATAAAGACAAACTAGTTATTCTAACTTTCTGAGATAAATAAGTTTAAATTTTTGATTTGCCATAAAAATGCAAATAAAAACAAACGTAAAAGCTACCATAATTCTGAAGTTTTTCAACATAGATGTTTCAAAGTTTGTGAGGTTATAGAAAAGTATACAAATAATAATTAAGGCTAAAAAAATTAGATTTGATTTTTGACCGATTTTAGTCAATTGAATCGTACTGTGTCCCTTAAAGAACAATGGACTTCTTTTTTGGTATCAAAATAAAAAAAAATATTTTACACACATATGTATCACCCGTTTCTTCAAGTTATACAATTATATATGCGTATCATATGCAATTGCTAACCAATTTAAGTAGTTAATTTACTGATATTTACATCTGCTCGTGTGTATATACTTTCCGTATTAAAATAATCCATAGGAGATGGGTTTTTTTAATCTTATATCAACCCTCTGAGTGGATGACCCACTAATTGAATTTCACTTCGAAAGCGGTCTACTTTTTCAAAGCTAGTGGTAACGAAATGATTTCTGTTTAATTTCGCGAACTGCTTCGAAAGCGCACCGCAGTTTTATGCCTTCCCCCCTTAAAACTGCGGGATGTCCTCAAATGGTTTTGCAGGGGATGATTTTATTACTTTTATGTTTCTGTCTTGTTCGAAAGTGGAGGTTTCTCATTCAAAGCTGTGGCCTAGGGCGAGGATTGTGAAATGGACATTTTCTCCACTTCACGGCCAACAGAAACTTCTCCCAATTTATTGCAAATATATATTTCATATATTTGGAAAACTTGCTCAATTTCTGATCTAAACCGATTAGGTTTTAAGAAATTTTAGTTTTCTGAGTTTTGATTTTAAATTCGGTTTCATTTTAAAGCATTTGTGAATTCCTAGATGAATTAATTAAACATATTTTTTTAACACAATCCATTATTTCGTGTGAAATGTCTATTAACTGCAATTTTAATTTCTAAAATCCTTTCTGTTTGCTTATGTTTTTAAGTTTTTGAGTTTTCTAACATTTACTTAATTAAGATTGATTTAAAGACCAATTTATTTTTTCACACATAATTTATATAAATTAAAAGCTCTTTACTTTGTTTTCATTATTTTTTTTTTCCTTTTGAAAAATATCATGACCAAAATGTACGCAGGCTACTGTGATAAATAATATTTGAAAGGGATGGAATATGACTGAAAATGGGGTAAATCTAAAATCCAGCTTTCAGGTGATATTACAATTAGACTACAGAATGCAAATGTTGCAGAATGAACTAAATATTTCCCTGACGTACCACAAACTCCATTATAATAAATATATTGTAGTATTACATTACAGTATTTTAAAGTCATGCAACACAAAAACTTAAACTTGCTTACCTGCCACGATGGTGAACTGAGAAAAAAAATATTATTTACAATCTTGGTGATTTCTGGATTACGTTTGTATCACTACTATTTTCTGTATAAATATTTTGCATTTAAAACTCTTGAGAATATATAAGGTTCTGATAAAACGGAATAATTGATCAAATTAACAATTGTTATCAATATTATGTCGAAGAAAATTTTGAATTAGAAAATATATTTTCAGTTATATTTATTTCAAGTAGAATTTTTATGTAGAACATAAGTTGGACAGTAACATATTAAAAATTAAAGCTTTACAGGCATTGGCATTTTTTATGCCTTTACAAATTTTAAATGTGTTTTTCTCAGATTTTTAATTTTGAAGATGAGAGTGTATTCTAATCCCTTAGGCGTTTTTCCTGTTCAAGATAGTGTCATGAAATATCTTGTAAATATTCCCTAACATATTTTCTAGTAATTTGCTTCTAAAATCTAAGTATTTCTTTTCCCTTAATTTTTAATACAAATATTTTATCCAAATTTTTGATGGATCTCTACTAAATCGTAAATATCAGAAACAACAGTCGAATATCACGAGTGCAGACGGCGCTCGCTAATATTTGATTGAGAAAATTACAGCAGCATAAAATGCGACCTCGTTTGAATTATATCTAATGTGCATATTTGGAACTGCTTAGCGTACTCGAATTAACTCAAGTGCAAACGTCAAGGGTTTATATTGCATTCTAAGTCAACATGGTGGCTACTGACGAGCGACTACGTAATTTTGAACCGCGGTGAAGAGACGAGGACGATACCTGAGCTGATAACTTCCCTTCTAAACTTCCACATCACACCAACGTGAGGACTTTTGATCTCGACGTGTTTAACGTGCATCAGCTCCTCTTCAACGCTAAACTTTTGTGGTTCCAGGGCTCGAACACTGGACACGAGTTCATAACCATGACCATCAGGCTACCGTGGCCGCAAAAGAATATAGCAAGTTTGAAAGAAATGTAATGGAGAAGTATATTTGAAGAAATGACTTCAAAACTTAACGAAAAACCAAAATAACAAAATTTATTTTAGGAATAATAGTGAATATAACTTCGTACACCTAAAACCACTTTATGCAGTGTATTTTGAAAGTGAACGTTTCCTTTTTTAGAGAAACTTACTTTAATTATGTCAAATTCCTTTCATTTTGCTCTAAGGGGATCCCCGTAACAATGTAGTTTGTTTGATACACGAAATTACTTATGGTTAAATCTAATACAATTCCCTACAAAATGAATGAAAAAACTTTTTTATCATATAAATTGTGTTTGAATAGGAGATGGTTAGTTAATAAGAACATTTAAAACGTGTGGGCAATCTATGAACCTGTGGCACGTGGTACAATTCTTAGTGGCACTCAGCACTACTCTACAAATTTGTCAATTCTTGAGTGGATGGAAGTTGATAATAGACCTTATTTGACAAACATCTTCTGAGTTATGGACATTTATGGAACTACAAAATAATCTGAAAGATAATTCTAAGGATAAATTTACAGCTATGTCGTAAATAATTGAGTGTTATTGCTAGGGGATTTAACTGTGTTGAAAAAAGAAAATTGCATGTACTCTGCTTTCCACCTATGATTCGGCATATCAAAGTAAAAAATCTTTCCTAATATGAAAAATATTTCGACTCCGCAAAGAAATTGTTTAACAACTGAATGCTCAGAATCGTGTCACGCATTATACCCCTGGTTTTGCAATATGAAAGAAAAGTGGTGAAAGAGTTAATTCGCATTACGATTTTCATTTAACTGTAAAAGAAGGGAATAATTTATATTTCACTTTGTCTATTTCTTATTTAAATAAATATGTTGGAAACTGTAAATCTAAATTATTTACCTCTATTCTTTAAATCTGCAAATATTACCGTAAGAATCGAAGGATTTCAAAAATTTCCCACTATGTGGCACGCTGAATGATACTGACAGATTGGTTTGGCACGTCTTAGCTACACAGTTGCCGCCTCTGATTTAAAATGTTGGGTAAGATAACCCTTATATTTTTAAAATTTTATAAATATACTAAAGGAGAGTATTTTGGCTATACATGTTTTGAAAGGAGTAAAGTTTACGAGAACGAAATATAAAATTGCGTTAAAATTATTGGTACTCTATCAACCGTACTTCTTATATATATATATATATATATATATATAAGAAGTACGGTCGATAGTGTTCCGTAGTTACTGCCAACTCGTGACAATGAATTGGAAATTAAGTTTACAATTCATTGTTATTAAAATATATAAAATTTTACATGACTTATTTTTAAATTTGTTATTTTTATATTCCTTACTGAAAGCAACAAATGGGAGTTCATTCCCTGCCAAAACTGCAGAGGCCTGGTTGTTTACTCCACAAGCTCCTACCTTATGCTTACTCTGCCCTACTAAGTAAAAATGCCGTCTTTTGCTCGTCAAGATCATGGAATTGCAGATATTGTTTTCCATATATATATATATATATATATATATATATATATATATATATATATATATATATATATATATACATATATATATATATATATATATATATATATATATATATATATATATATATATATATATATATATATATATATATATATATATATATATATATATATATATATATATATATATATATATATATATATATATATATATAAATATTAGTTTTCTTCTACATCAGCCTTTTAATAGTCTACACTCCTGCAAATAAGTCTGAATTCAAAACTATAAAAACTTATTATTCCCAACAATGTCATTTATACCTTTATTTTTTATAATCTATGAATGCGTTAAACTATTAATTTGTTATCGCGACTATTTAATATTAAATGCGAAAAAAACGAATAAGTTTCAAACTGAAACTTAAATTGAATTTTCAAAAATTGTCATCGATATTCTCATAACTTTTACATATTGTCATTTTAGCATATCACACATCTATCTTCTATGCAAAAATCTATTATAAGTATTTCATCAAATGTTTCAGCATATTTTTACTCATAACATGCATTTTCAACCACATTGTGAGGCCGTGGTAGCCTAATGGTCAAAGTAACGGACTCGTAGCTGACGTGTCATGAATTCGACCCCATCACCACTGAAGATCCGCCGTGTAAGGGAGCGATGCTCAAGCGTCTTCCTCGTCACTTGACCATGGTTTAAAATTACGAGGTCCGACGCCAAGTGAGTGAATATTAACGTCGCACTGTTCAGCTACACGAGGGCTTTTAGTGATGAACCTCGAAATTTTGAAGCATGTTCAAAATACGAAGGCGACACATGAGCTGACACCCCCTCTCCTAACTACTACACCACACCAACGAGAGGACATTTCAGCTCTCGATAGATTTAACGTGCATCGCTGCCCTACACGGCGGGTCTTTTGTGGCACTGGGCTCGAACTCGAGACATGCTAACCATGATTCGATACCTTGACCACCTGCTACCCCGGCCACAGGTCCGTCGCCAAAAGCCCTGAAGTAGTTGAGCAGAGAAGAGAGAGAGTGCGACTTTAATATCCCCTCACTTAATTAAATTATATGAAATTTAAGGAACACTTGAAAAAATAATAGAATTCGAATATATATATATATATATATATATATATATATATATATATATATTAAAAATTAATCCAATGATAATTTTAAATATCCTAAGAATTATTAGTATTTATGGTAAATATATGTTTTTCAACTGAGTATGTGAGACACGCATAAATATCTTTTTCGAAATTCCAATGCAGAGTTTCAGTGGAGCTAATACAAAATTCCTAGTTTTGCATGGTTAAGATTATAAAAATGTCCAAATTTTTGTAACCTTTTCTTCAGTCAACCACTAATGGAACATGAATGATGAGGGATTATGCATAAATATATAATTTTTTAACTTGAATTTAAAAAGGATCTTTATATTTATTTATATGCGCAAATGTTAACTGTAAATTTGCCCAGATGCTTTTAAATACTCTTTATTTGAAGATTCAAGTTAAAAAATATAAGCTTGTAGTTAAAGTTCTCTTTGAATGAAATTAATGTTCTGACATTCAAAATTCAAATATAATTTGTTATCTGAACAATACAAAATAAGGGATTCTATGTAAGATGCCCTGAATACCTGGCTTTAAAATTATGAAAAACTAAAAGATTTAAATAGGGTTTTTTTAACAATGCATAAAAATGTTTTGCAAATAATATAATACAGAAGCTTAAAAATTATTCATGTTTAGAAGTGTCCGAAATTTTAAAAGATTTTAAATATCGAACCTTTTTTTTTATTTTTTGACACATAACAAAATAATCATTTTTAAAAAAAAATCCCTGAAAGTATTGATTAAAATAAGAAAAATGAAACAGTAAATTATCCTCAATGTTTTAATATATAATTTGAATTTAAATACTACAGATATATTTTAAAAACTTAGACATACATTATAAAAATTAAATTCCATTTGAGATTTTTAATGTAAAGAAAAAAATGAGAATTCTCAAATCGTTGACTTGCAATTATTTCCGTACACTTTAGGGTTTAAAGAAATTCTTCCCAGTTTTTTACGATTGCTACACGGGAAGAACCGGTCTCCCCGGGTGAGCCATAAAACTTCCCCTCAATGCCCATTGTGTCTCCCCGACCGTCTCTAATTATCTTTCAAGATACTAAACCTTTAAAGGGGGGAAAAAGAATTCGGAAAAACATGACTTTACCGTTTTTGAATACATTACTTGAGGAGGAAAAAATCAGTTTGGTTCATTTTTGGTGAGTCCCCGGCCTTACGAAAAATTCCGTGAGGTCCGTTTTCGAAGCCTCTCTAGTAGGGCAGAAAAATCCGTGCTGTCCGGTTGGAGGGTTAAATTATTCTTTTATATATTTTTTTAAAATTTTCCCTCGGATTTTTCTAATTTTGCAAAAAAAAAAAAAAAGTAATCGAATAAGTAAAAATAAATCTAGTTTAAACATGTATATAAAATAACAAACCATAAACTAGATAAAACATAAACTAGATAAACTATATAAATCATCATCTATGTTTAATATCGTTTTTTCTTGCTATTTAAGGTATTGTATTATGTTTGGAACGATGATTTTACCAAATCATATAAGTCATACTTTGTATGTGATATTTAGTATCGTTTGAATCAGAATATACATAAAAAGTTGTTTTAAAATTATGATTGTAATAAAAAAAAATTCTACTGTAATTTTATGTCACAAAACAAAATTAGAGGAAAAAAATTACAGGTTTTCAAAATATTTTTCTTTGTTGGAAATTGCTTCGATAATAATATTTTGCTTATACAGAGTTAAGACTTCTCCAAAGAACCTGGACTTTTGAAAAGTTATTATTTATTTCAGTTACTGTCAATTGAAATAATAACAAATGTTTTCTTCTAAAATTTCTACATTCTGATAGTAAATTTATGAATAAATCTACTTCAAAATTGCATATTTTAAAAATCCTAGTGCAGGTGTTGTTCAAAAATTATACATATGTATACGTAAAATATTATCATAAAAGCATTTTTCACGAAAGGAGAATGTTTTGTAAATATATCATTATTTTTCATTTTATGACAAAAACAATTGTATTTAATTAATTTTTATTGTAATAATATTCTTAGAAAAATTTTACATGTATATTTTAGTTCACGTTTATGAATGTGACAGTAAATATCAAAATATTAATTTATACATTTTTTCTCAAAATCGCAGTTCCGAATGTAGTCAGATACCTTAAAATCGTCTTACTGTAAGAAATACACTGGTGTGCAAAAATTAAGGACGAGACGGTTTTTTCAATATAATTTTGTACAAAAGCTTTCCAAATCAACACATTTAATACCGTAAGATCCCCAATACGTAAGGACATGTGTAATGTAAGCAACACTTACTAAAAGAGAAATCAGAGGGATAAAAAGAAGCTTTATATTGAAAAAGTAGCATGGAGCGCAATGCGACTGAAGGCCGAAACATCCCTGTAATGGGTGTCCAGCAAGAAACATCCGGTCTTTAGTAGGGGATATGATCTCCCCTGACTGCTAGGCAGGTTTCACCGCGTCTGCCCATGCTGAGAATGAGGGTGTCAATGAGTTGTTGAGGCATTGCTGCCCATTCGTCTTGCAGCGCCAATCGAAGCTCCCGAATCGTTACTGGTGGTAAGGTACGAGCTGCCAAGCGTCTGCCTAGAAATTCTCATACATGCTCGATGGGAGTGAGATCCGGAGATCGTACAGGCCAATCCATACGTTTAATATCCTCACTCTCTAAGAGCTGTTCGGCAGCTACTGTGCGATGACATGGTGCATTGTCGTCCATGAAAAGGAACTGCAGACCCATAGCGCCTCTAAAAAGACGCACATATGGAAGAAGAATCTCGTTACAATAACGGGTCCCGTTGACTGAACCTGCGTCGAAGATGTGAAGGTCTGTACGACTACCAAGCATGATGCCTCCCCACCGTGACCTCCATACTTGTCCCTTTCAATGATGTTCGAGGGATGATTGCGGCTTCCCAGCTCTCTCCAGATGAGTATGCTATGAGAATCGCTACTCAAACTGAATCTGCTCTCATCTGTAAAAAATACTCGTCCCCATTCATTGTCTCTCCAATTCCGGTGTTCCCGGCACCACAGAGAACGCCTTCTCCGATGGGCAGGCGTTAAAGGTACACACCGTACAGGGCGTCGTGCAAACAGACCACCACCGTGCAGTCTTCTGACCACGGTAAAACGCGATATCGGTCGTCCAGTCGCCTGTGTCGTGTGTCTAGCGATTTCTCCCGCTGTCTGCCGCCTGTTTCTTCTGGCCTGTAAGACAATGTACCGGTCATCTGCAGGTGTGGTTCCTCGTGGACGACCACTACTCAACCGTCGGATAGCTGTCCCTGTAGTTTGAAATTGTCTCCAAAGTCGTGAAACGATGCTGTGAGCAATTCCGAACTCTGCAGCCACACTTGTCACACTGCGGCCTTCCTCCAACTTTCCAATGATTCGGCCTCGGGTAAAAGCATCCAGATGTCATCTAACAGATTGATTATTTGCCATTTCTCGCTGAGGCAGCAACTCGGTGTGATTTTAACTGCTATACGGCGTGCAATCTTTTGCCAGAAATACTGATTTTACACCGACAACATGCTTTATGCAACATGTTCAGACACTCCTCCATTACGTCTACCTGCATATCTGCGCATGTGCTACCGTACATAACCTTACTTAATCTCCTGATTGGTCTTTCTGTCCGCTCTGCTTCTTCGTTCAGCTGATATGCTAATTTTTCGACTTCGTCCTTAATTTTTGCACACCAGTGTATTTGTATTCCTAAAGTATGTATAAAGTATAACAATAATTTATTTTACTTGTTTTTGAATTTAAAATTACTGCACTGTGTTTAATTTAAAGGGCCGAATAACGGAAAGATCATTAGTTTCGCAACATTTAACACATTGTTTATAAATGTTTACTATTTTTTTTCTGAATGAAGTGTTATAAATTTGAAAGTCATGGCACAATTTCAATACAGTCAAACTAAGTTCAGGACAAGAAAGCCCTTAAATTAAATGTATGTACATCACACTTCTATTTTTTTTCATTTGATTTGAAATAAATATAAAGTACCAGACCATTTTCTTCTCGAAGTAAAATAGTGTAACTCTTACAACTGTAAGTAATTAAACAATTCGTGAAACAACACCCTTTCTTTAGTCTTACTTAGATCATTTGCCAAGTGGAGAAAATGGAGGCCATTTAAATTCGAATTTATGTTTAAAAATTAAAAGCATAAAATAGTTATGCACAAATTAAGTACAAAATTAAAAATACCCAAGTCTAGTAACAAGCTTCATTGCTGGAATAAGCCTATTGTGAAACTTAAATGAGAAGAAATTTAAAAAAAAAAACTTAATTACTAAGAAAATTACAACAACGTCTCATGCATGCCGGGTTTGGATAAGGGCCAATTTTCCGTTACGGCATAGAAAGAGAGAAAAAAATTCCATTTACTCTTCGGAAGAAAAACCTTTTAAATGTTTGTATTAGAACTAGGAGAGGGGCATTTTAAAAGGATATACTTTTTAATTAATCTACTGAAGGTGCATTTTTGTTTCAAACACATCTCTCTTTACTTTCATTAAATGACCTGTAATATATTGCGTTATAATAAAAATATCTCCAGAGCAATTATAATTTTTAAAATTCAGAAAAACATTTCTATTAATGAGCAAAGAGAGAAATTCTTACTGTTACATTTAAGAGGTTCGGCTAGTTTAACTTAAAAGGAATATCTTGAAAATTTTACCAATGTTTCGCTTGTTTTTAAATTTTAAAATTTTCCTTCTCGGTACGGTTCTTAAAATGCGAGTATTCAATTATCAGCCATTGAACTTAGTGTTAAAATTTGTTATAAATATGTTAATTTTACACATAAATGCATTAAATATGTAAAAGCTAATCTACATTTTTCTTTAGATTAACACTTGTCCTCGGTGTCGATTGGAAATCGGTGCTTGTTTAGTTTGTTCTCCTTATCGCATTTTTATAGTGGATTTTGAAATTTTCGTTACTTTTAATCATGTTCTATGATGATTACGTAGAAAACATTTTGTGGTTGTAGGTTAATTAAGTATGATTTTACAATTAAATATATCTAGAACGTCATCTGGTATCGTTTCGACAACAAGACAATTTATCATTAAAAAAGCTGTCATTCTACAGAGGATAGTTCACTAAGTAGAAACAATGAGTAAAAAAAAACTTTCCAAAGTACTATCGCACATTTCTTTGACCTTGAATGCAGTGTAATTGGGTTCATTATGGAAATGAATCAATTGCACTAAAATGTTGGGTCTAGGTCTTTCGTTACTTAGCAATCACTTATCTGCTCATGCAAAAATCTAGATTGTCAAAATACTAAAATTTATCAACATGCTAATGCTCGTACTACGCTTGCGTGTATCAAAAAAGAAACAACAAATATTTTTAAAATGAGCAAACTTCATTCAAAAAGGGCAATAGGCAACACGAAAAAGAAACGACCAGGAAACGTTAGTTTGTACAATGAAACCACATGTGGTATAGATATTGTGGATCAAATGGCAGGAAAATATTTCGTAAGAGCTGGATCAAGACGATGGCATGTACATACGTTTTCCATATCTTAAAAACTTACAGCACAATCACCTCTTGGATTATTTATCCCTTGGTATTGAGTAAATATATTTCAAAAAAAGACTATATACAAAATTTAGCCAATGAATTACGTTAAAATTACGTAAGTGCACGACGTTTGAAAACTCAGATAAATGATGAATTTTAAGGAATTACAAATTCGTTCAAAAGAAATAAGTGCAAAATTAAAGAGTGTAATGGAAACACAACTAAAAAATGTGTGTTTCTTTTGCATGAAAACAGTTAAAAAATGTATACTGGCAAAATTGAATATCACTGTATTCATAGCAAATGAGGTAAGTACAAATCCTTATAAAAAAATTAATAATGGTTAAAAATCTTGCGTTCTCAAAACAATTATGATTTTGCTTATTATATTTACATTTAAGAATATTAATGTTTTATTTCCTCTTACAAGAATTATTAATTTGTGTTTTAATGATATAAATTTTCATAATATATGATAATTACATGAAAGAATATTAAAACTTCTTAAAACTAAATCCTTCTGAACAGTAGTCCTGCATTTATTTAATTATAACAATTACTTTATATACTTAACATCGTGGTGTCAAGACGACCCAAGCAGACGTTTTAGGGTGACTTAAATCCCAGACGTTCTAGTGTTAAAGAACCAGGTTAATTAAATTTTCAGTCCACACTTATAAATGTCGTGTGATGTGGAACTATCCTGTATGGGTAACTTTTCTAATACAACCACCGATTCGTATGCCCATTACAATGCACAGCTGCATACACGATCCACATGTCAAGCAATTCCTCGTTGGAAAACGAGTACATCCAACTATCTCGGGTAAAAGATTGCAAATGACGACTTCCAGAAAAATCGGTGTTCACAAAACCATTCGATTTAAGACATTTACATGGAGAAATATTCCAAAAAGGTAAGGAATTCCATGCAATACCACTGTCGGAATACCAGACGACTTCTGATCATAATTTTTGTGTGCATGTGCATGTGCACGCGCGCGCTCTTGTGTATACTAAATTAATTAGTTTCAACTTCAAGATTTTAATTATACTGTTCCTGACACTTCAGAACTTAGCTTAAATCAGTAGCTGCTAATTACCTGCATTATGAGATATATATATATATATATATATAGAATCATAATATTATATCTTTTAAATTCATACCTCCAAAACTCTTTTTACAATGTAACCATTTTGTGAATCGTCTATTGTTAATTATCCTTTATTCTATGTGTAAATGTGTGTTGTCTACCTAAATTATAAAATGAAAACATAAAATACCCCTATAGAGCCCCCTCAAATGTAGCAACACAACTACAAAAACCGAAACCGAATAACAATTATATCGGCGAGTTGATATATATATATATACAGTCGCTCAGATATATATATATATATATATATATATATATATATATATACAGTCGCTCAAATATATATATATATATATATGGGAAATTCGTTACATAGAGGTTCATCTTTTAATATCCTTATTAATATTATAAATGCAAAAGTATGTTTGGATGTTTGTTCCTCTTTCACGCAAACATCTGAATGGATTTTAAGGAAACTTTAAAATGATATTGCTTATACATCAGAATAACACATATGTTATTATTCATAATGTTATTGTGTTAAGTCTCCAAAGGATAACGATAATTGTCAAGTAAGTAGGGAAAATTTCTGCCATCTGCAAAAAATCCCGTGACTGGATATATCTATGTTTTATGTGAGAAGCAAACTTTTATCCATTTTGTTTTGTCTACGCCTGGCGCCAGGAACTGCTGAGGCTTGAACAGGCTGAGCGTGAGGCAGATTACAATTTTAACATAAAATAAATACCACAGAAAGTAATATTAATGCATTACACTTCTAGATATAAATTATTTACACTATTTTTAGCTTTCATTACACAACATTTATAACAATGTTTTTCTTTTGCTGAGCAGAGATCAGCTTAAGTGGTTTTCAAAAATAAATATATATAAGTTATAAATAAAAAAAAATCCTTTTTATCAACTATAGATCTGCAAACATAAAATTTAACAAACATGGTTTCCTTTTTTTCAACTTAAATATACAAAATAGCTTTTTGTTGTTATTGTTGAATGTGCATTCACGTAAAATTAAATCATTTCAAATTTCTTTATCCTTCAATCTGTATTGTTTACATTTTCAATTTACCTGTGCGAAGAATGGGAATACCAGCTAGTACTTTATAAACCACATAAAACACATTTTAGATTCATAAACAGTATATATTAAAAAAGTAATTACTCACACATTTTCTTAAATTAATATATGTTCACTTTATATATCCTACCCATCAATGAAGAAAGAAAGAAAAACTGTAAGGGAAACAACAAAAAATAATATCGAAGGATTCACTGTATTTTCAATATCAAGGAAATAATTTTGTACTAAAATTGATGAATTTTAAGGACATTTTGTAATTTAAAGCATACAAGAGTAATATTAAACATACATAATTTTACAATTAGAACACCGGGGCACGGGACAACTCCACTGAGGGTGAAAGATGATATCGAAGATTTTTCTACTGAACTGGGCAATGTGGGTTAAAGATTGCACTTCTTCGATGAAACGTCCAGAACTCAATTGCTCTCGGTGAGTTAGGATCTAATAAAACCAGTTCAAGATATATGACCACCATAAAATGTGTTAAAGTGAGAATAATTTTTTTTCAGAAATACGTTAAAAAAAGTCAGAACAAAAACTGAATCACAAAAGGAAAAGTTCGTTATATAGAAAATGCATTTTACCATAGAGAGGTTATGATCCCGTTGGCTGAGTTCGAATAACAGCCAGAGATGGAGATAGTACTTATGTTTATATCACAAGAAAATAAATGGCGGTGGAATCAGAACTGCTCACAGTCTCGGCTGACTGTCTCAAATCACTTCAGTTCATTCATGGCTTCATGACGGCTCCGGAATATCGGTAATCTTTCAACTGATATCCACACGAGCATCCAGATGACCACGCCGTCCGCGGCGCTCGGGGTGGGACAAGTAAACTGAAATAGTAATTAAAAAACCAGCAGAAAAAGGAAAAATACAAAATAACAAATAGGTTTGGTAATGGTACCTTCTCAATGTGTGCACCACTTCTTCATCTTATCAGCTGAAGTTGAGGTAACATTTGAATCTTTATGTTGTCCAATTTTCTTTACTTCATAACGATCATGTTTGTTGACAGTTGTGACCTCATACGATCCAAATTATTTAGGTCAAAATTTCAATCCAGTTCCGAACTGTGTGCGTTGTATCGCAACTGTCTCACCTGGTTTGTAGTTATAAGCGTGTTTACGATGTTTAATGTACTGTTTCTTGTTTTAATGCAGTAAACGTAGGATATTTTCTTTAGCTTCGTTACATATTGTCTCTCGTTCGTCAATAAACAGTTCTCTAAATGCGTTTTTAAGAAGGTGTTTAATTTTAAGGTCCTCTTTTTGTTTCATTTTGACTCCAATTTAAACTTCAAAGGTAATAAATTTTATGCTACGTGTGGTATTACTATTTATAATGCGTTATAATCGATTTTCGGGCTCTTCGATGGTTAACTTCTTCAAAACAGGGATAATTTTTTAATGTATGCATTCTATGTGACCGTTTTCACGTGGTACACCAGTGGTTATCTAAATGTGTTCAATTGATTAATCCTGACAATGTTTTTGAAATTCTGTAGATGTAAAAGCATTACCTTTATATGTAATAATGTTTGATGGGTTTCCTAATATAGTTTGTTGCAAAATTAATTTGTCGAGAGCACGTTTAGTGGAAATAGACTTCACAGGGTAAATCTAAACAAATTTCGAAAATGAATCAATAACAGTAAAGATATGTTTGTAACACTTTTTTGTGGACGGTAATTGTCTTAAAATCACAATGGTAATAATCAAGGGGTTGATTGCTTTTTGGAATCGTATGCTTTCTTGTTTACCAGCTTTACGTGAGGATAAAATGCATGGGACGCAATTTGTAATTAAATCCTGAACAATTTTCGTGAGTCTGGGAATGTAAAATTCTTTCGAAACAATAGATTCAGTGTTTTTAGAAGCAAAATGGCCTTGCGCGTGTGCATGTAGTACTATCTCTCTTTGTATCATTTCTGGAACAACTAATAGGTCAGTATTTTTGTGAAATTTGTACAAAATTTCATTTTTAAGAAAATATTCTACGGAAGGTGTAAATTTGATTGTGGATTTAAGTTGAGAAATGAATTCATCTGTATTTTGAGCGTCTTTCATCTTTTGTGTAATATCATGGGGGGAAATCCTCATAATGAGGGAACGACTTAATGCATCAACGTGTTTCATTTGTCTACTGGGTCTATGACAGACTTCATAATCGAATTCTTCTAGCATCAATGCCCAACGAGCAATTTTAGCAGGCAAATTTTTTTTTTGTGCTTTGTCTTTTGGAATGCATCACAATCTGTGATAATTTTGACTTTTGTACCTAACATGTAACTTCTAAACTTTCTCATCGCTTCAATAATAGCTAGTACTTCTAATTCATATAGCTGCTATATTTCTCCAGTTGAACTGTGGCTTTGCGATTAAAGTAATGAATAGGATGAAATAGTCCATCATCAAATTTCTGTAATAGGACAACCCCAAAACCTAGGGAGCTTGCATCTGTTTGGAGTTCTAAAGAGTAACCTAGTAGAAAAACATGGAGAACTGGGTTATCTAAAAGAATGTTTTTCAATTTTTGAAAAGATACTATTTCTGTAGGGCCAAATTTAAATTTAACATTATCACGAAGAAGATCACTTAAAGGTCTTGCAATCCGAGCGTAATTTGTAATATACTTCCGAAAATAACTTGTTAATCCTACAAAACTTTGAAGTTGTCTCGGGGTTTGAGGTTGTGGGTGATTTTGGGCAGCTTGTGTCTCAGAGGGTGAAGGTTTTATTGTTCCGTTTTTTCGATTATATATCCGAGAAATTCTATTTTGCGTTGTAAGAAATAACATTTCTTCAGGCTTAACTCAAGACAAAAGTCAGCAGCTGTTTGGAGAACTAGTCGTAATTTATTTAAAACTTCTGCTTCATTTTTTGATGGAATGAGCAGATCTCATCCATGTACACAATTAGAATGTTGTCACGTATGAGTTTTTGGAAGATAGTGTAAATAAATCAGTGGAATACACTTGGACTGTTTGACAATCCAAAAGGAACACGTAAAAATTCATATTGCCCTTCATGAGTCACAAATGAGGTGTATTTTATACTATTAGGATCCATGGGTACATGAAATAATACATTTTTAAGGTCAAGTGAAGTGTAGACTTAAGAGTTTTCAAGTTTATCTAACATTTCTTCTATCAGTGACAAGGGAAATTTATCTTTAATCATTTTTCTATTCAAATTGCGATAATCTACACAAAGTCTGTGTTCTCCGTTTTTCTTTTTGCATAAAACGATTGGTGCTGCGTAATCAGAACAGCTAGGTTTTATAATGTTGTCGTTTAACCATTCCTGAATTTGGTTTTCGGCAATTTTTTGTTCTACGAAAGGAAGTCGACGAGAACGTTGACTAACTGGGATATCATCACTCAATAAAACTGGCATTTTAAAATCTGTATCGTAATTTTTTAGGTTTGTAATATTTTATAAGTTGTTCAATATCTGTACGAATTTTAGAGTTCGATATATGGAGAAGATCAAGCTTACATTGTTGTTCATCAAAAAGGTTGGCACGGTTTACCAACACGTCATCATTTTTGCATTCATCAACATCTCGGAATATACGAATTCCATCACGTCCAAACGTGAATTCAGTTTGTGTAAGAAATCCATCCCTATAGTTGCATCTAAGGGGATCGTTTCATGATTAACGACATGAATTTTTGCGGGTAATGCAGTGTTCTGAATTGTTATGAAATTTTTAAAATAACCTTTGCTTTCGACTCTGTCTCGGCCTATTCCTTAAAATGTACATTGTGATGGGTTCAATGTAGGGTAACCAATTTTTGATATGTTTTCTCATTAATTATGGTGGCTTGTGAACCAGTGTCACAAAGTGCTGTAATAGGAATTTTTGAAATGGTTATTTGAACGTGCATGAGATTTTTCAGTGGTGTTAATATCGAAGTTGAATTTACAGTTTTAGTTGCGTATTGGTTTTGTGATTGGTTATGGGTGTAATCTTTCGAGAATTCTTGGGGCATTCGGCCTCAACATAACCAAAGTGTTTACATCCATAACATTTTTTTCCGCGTTCTTTATTCGGACATAGGGTACTTTTATGGCCTTTCAATCCACAGAGGTAACAAACTGGTTGTTGGTTTGTAACGCGCTTGTGTTCAAATCTGTGCTGATTAGATGTTGAATTTTCATAATCTCTCTAAATCGTTTATCTGTAAATTGGTAACTAGTTTTTGAGTTGAAAACAATTTCATGAATTTTCAATTTATCCTTGAATTCACTAAATGTTTTAGAACCATACAAAATTATTTTATTGTTAGAAGAATCCGGGATACCATCAATAATGTAATCCATCAGAGAAGAATCATCAACCGTAACCTTGTGAGATAAATCTCGCATTGTTAAGAAATATTCCTGCAACGTTTCGGTTGGTTTCAAACGTCTAGCTTGTTTCATATTAAGTAATTTTGCACTACTGATTCTATCAGAAACTTCGTTTAATAAATGTTATTTTATTTGTGACCAATTTGTGATTCCCTGAATCGATTGGATTAAATTTTCGGCTGGACCCTTTAAACATTTCTTTACGAAAATTATTTGATGAATAGGATTTGAGATCTGATATAATCGAAATATATCTTCTGTATCAGAAATAAACGTTTCAATTGAATAACTGTCTCGAGAAGTGAATGGTTTAACTAGTTCGAGTTTGTGACGAATCTATACGGAACTTTATCACTAACCTTCTGAACCGACCTTTTTAGGGAAATTTAATTCCCTACCTATTTCCAATCAGCTCCAAAAAGCGGACAGGATTCCTTGTTATGCAGATTAGATTCAGTATTTAAGTCAAACGAAATAGTAAAGTTAGGGCAGTAGGAGATAGACATTGAAACATAGAGTTATAGTCATTTTGAATTGAAAGATTGTAGTTGAAGATAAATTAACCTTATGAAGAATTGAGATTCCGAGTGGTAAATATATTTTTGAAGTTAAAGTCTCACTCAAGTTTTAAGAGTCGGATTAAAGTTAAATGTTCATTAAGAACATTATTGAATATAATTTTGGGATCTCTTATCGTGGTAATTTCTGCGTGATCGTTATTTAATGAATTGATTAATTAGATCATTAATTAATTGAGTTAAATTAAAGTATATTATCTTTAAAACCTCATAATATTCGTATTATTAGTGTTAATAAGTCTTTGATTCTATTTGGGAAAGATAACCAAATAAAGAAAGTTATTTATAATAATGCCTACTGGTTCTTTTATGTCTCATAATTATTCTAGTTCTCAAAGTGAGGTCCCCAGAGACTATCACAAGTTGATCTCGTAAATTAGAAGACAGGAAAGAGTTACAAGAATTCTGTTTATCCAACAACGTTAATAAATTTTGAGCTGAATCATTTAAATCAAGAGATTTCAAGTTTTGGAATGTAAATCATTACTTGCTGAGTCAGACGTAATTGACTGTGAATAACGGGTTACGGGTGGAGATTTACGTTAAGTTAAGGTCGCTTTTGCTTCCTGAGTTGAGATCAGCAGATTTAAATAAAGTGAGATCACATAAATGCGTTAAAATTATGTCACAGCAAGATTCTAATTCAGTGGTAAATTCTAGATGCAATAAATTACAAACAGCTATGAGTTGCTCAAAGGTATTTGTTTCTTCAACATTAAAATTAGTGAAAAATCCTGAAAATTCTCGTAATCTAGAACGATTTTTTCTATCGCCATTCTCACCAAAAATTAAACGATGCAGAATTTTAATGTTATTTGTGCTACTAGATTTTAATGATTGAGATAACTTTGGATAATCATTTAGGTTACTCATGCTGAAAATTATTCAAATAAAATACACAAATATACAAATCTTATATTATCAAAACGAATTCTATGATTTGAAAATATGATAAAATGCTTATATATTTTTCAATTCAAGTTTAAAATATAAAATGTTAAACTCACATTCATCAAAAATTTAAATGCAAAGTAGCATATCATATACAATATCAATATTATATAGTATAGTCCAGTGTTTCTCAGACTGTGAGGCGCCCCTTCCTGGGGGGGCGAGCATATCGAAAATAAATGATTTAAAAAATTTATTTACTGGAATGTGAAGTAAAACAAAATATTTTCTGACAAAATAAAAAATACACATTTACATTGATATAATTTATATGTATCATCTGCGATATTACGTCATAAAAAATAAAAGCTTCTACAAAATCTCATTTTTTAGCTATCTCTTTGATACTATAACCAAATAAAAAAACATTTTATTTGATTTGCTGAAATCCCATGATTAAAGATTTTTTATTACATTTTTATTCAAACCAAAATGCTACTCTTTCGGAGAAAAAAAAGACCAAGACCCATAATCAAAAGAAACTTTAGGAAGTTAACAAAATCATTACTGTTATATATTATTGCCATCAGCTGAAGGCAGCAGAATGTATTTGCTGCGGTTTGACCTTCGAACTTACTTGTACCGTTAGTTACGTCCCTGCTCTTATGTATTTGTTTATTAATTTAGGGAAATTGTAAATAAACTATTTCTGCTGCGCTTTTTTCCTTGTAAAATATTTTCATGATTTTTCGAAAAGCACAAATAGCACTTGGAAGGATTACTAGGTAAAGATTTATTTTTATGAGAATTCCCAAACATATAAAGCATAATGAAAAACGTTTTACATATTTTTTAGAACATACATATTGTAATAAATACACTTTAAATACGGGGGTGATTACGCCGAGCACAGAGTGCACGAAATCAGTAATTCTGGCAAAACTGTTTAATTGTTACCAATGACTCTGACACACTATCCTCCTTTTTCACAGCCTTAACGTAAGCTAAAATATATTTGTCACATATCTCCCTCTTTTTTTGAGAGTTAAAAAGGTTTTTTACAATCTTAAAAGGTACTTGTTTTGACTGAATTCCCGGTGTAATAACTTTTTTTCCGAAATATTTTCTGTGTCCTTGAAAGTAGGTGAGTATAGTTTTCTTAATTAAATTATCACTGGAATTACGATTTTTATTGTGTACTATAAAATCCGTATTAAAAAAAGGATTGGGGTGACTCAATACAGTAATGAGTGCGCGCCTGCTCCAGGGTTAAAACATGTAGAAGTCTTTTCGCTTTAAATATTAAAAATAATACAATTATTCTTCATTGGAATTGTATACTGTTGTCATCATTCAACATCAATTCTAAATGCTAATTCTGTGAGGCTTAAAATTACAGTTCGCTTAAAACTAATTATAATATGAGCAATCATTTAAAAAAATCATTTTACATTTTTGTAAACATTGTCGAGCCCTTAGCTTTGCTCTCCTTACAATTCAGCTATTATATCAATAATGTTTTATTTTCTTATAAATGAACTCGGGCAAAGAGCGGGTACTTCAGCCGGTATACTTTTAATGTATCACAGGGCTGCACAGAGTATTTTATAACTAATTAATTAATAATAAATTAAGAACAAGTTTAATAAGTGTTAGCGACTTCCATGGGCTTGTTTTACAGAGCTAAGTTTTTCAAAGGAATGCTTATGATTAGAAATTGACTCTCTGAGTTCTTTTTTCTATATTTTGCTGATATATATACTTTGTCTTCTAAGAAGCCACCACATTTTGCAATATGTTCCAATTTAAAAATTAGAGAAAGGAAAAATAACATAATAATTACCATATTACTTCATTTTTTTGCTTAAAAGTAACATATACAAAATTTAATGCTTATGTCATGAATTTGTACGGTTTACAATAAAGATTGTCGCTTTAGCGTCGAAGTGCATTATTATTGCATTCAGTACATCATTAATGTATAAGGAGGGGGGGCGATAAAAATTGTGATTGAAAAGAGGGGCGCCAGTAGTGAAAGTTTGAGAAGCACTGGTTTAGTCAACACAAGTTTTATATTTGAGAAAAATACTCAGTTCTATTTCACATACCATGTAATTTATTTAAGCATATCATTTAAAAAATAGCAAGTTCTTATCTTCAAAATATAATGTTCTATTCTAGAAATATTAACTCGAAATCTTTTAAATTTCATTTCCACCAAAATTTTAAATATTCTTCAAAATAAATCACAACTTCAAATGCAAAACTAACTTAAATCATCAAAATACGATTTTTATATTATCATTAAATATGCTCTAAAAATATAAGCAAACATTCAATTTCAATTAAAACCCCAGAATATCTTCAAGAATTGTTGTCAACATCAAAAGTTATAGCTTTAAGTTTCAGATATGTTATTATCTTTTAAAGTTATTCCAAATGACCAATATTAGCATTAAAATTGTCATTTATTTCAAAAGAATACTTCAATATGCTTCAATTTAGTTTTTCATCAAATGTTGGCATGAGACAATAGGAGAATCAAATTCGACATCAATTAAAATGCTTCTTCAAATATCATCAAATAGCAAAAAATATATTCAAACCATCAAAAGAATAAATTATCGCTATAAAAACATCACAAGAAACAAACAGTTTTGTTTTCAGCAAGTTAATCATCACATAGAAATCTTGTATCATCAAATAAATTTCTTTTTTTCAAATTAGAAGATAATTATCCAATTTTCTCATGGGTATATCATACTTTTTCTTGAAGCATTTCTAATTTCATTTTTTTGAACATCGAAAGTGCTACTAACAGTTTAGCGTAGTTTCTGAAGTAAAGGATTCCACTTTAAGTGTACTAGTGTTTCTTGACGGATAGGAGAAGCTGTAAAGAAGAAAAATTGTTAAAATTTAAGTCAACATGTAGGTAGAATTAAGTTAGGTAAGAGACGTGTGGGCCTCGTTTTTTCTACCATTTAAGTCATATATGGTTTTTCCCCGGCTCTGTTACCCAGATGGGACACGTCTATTTATTCTGTACATGTGAGAATCTACCGTGATTAAAATGCATGACTTTGAATGTTAGTCTATTTGATTGAGTAAAATTTATTGAAGCTGTGGAAATTCAAATTAAGGAGAAATATTAAAAATTAAACTTAAGATAAATAGTAAAAATTAAAATTTAAGTGAAGCATTAGAAATTAACGGTTAGAATAAAATTTAGGCACGTAATTTCTTAAGGGCCATTAAGACCCTCGAATAAATCGCGTTTTGTTTCTTGGAGGGGTGGTAACGGTCTTGCACGTCTTTTTTACATGTCATTTCAGTTTTTTGGGCCAGAATTAATGGCAACACTTTTCCAACCAAATTCAAGAAGTGAAGCGTGAATGAAATTATCAAAGTAACAAGCTTTTAAATATCGGAACTTAGAGTAAGCGAGATGGCAATTTGATGACAATTTGTAGCAGTTGATGACAAGTAGAGGAATATTAATATAGTTGGTGGTTCAAATTTTGATAAGATTACGTGGTGCTGATTAGAAGTAAAAAGTGATAAAGATATGGAGAACCAAGGTGCATACCAGTGCAAACAAATAAATACAAGATAGTCTTTATGATAATAGTGATTGATTCTTCAGACTGCCACAAGGTAGGATAGACTTTTTAATATTAGAATCAGTGATTGTATTAGAATTGAGTTTAGGCGATTCAGATATTGATAGTGGTCCGAGTTAGGTTAAGTCGTTATTATCTATATTTATTGTGTGTTGCGTATTTTGCCATCGAAGATTCTCTCACATTAATTATTATAATTTAATTTGATAGAAGTTTAAGTTGAAAATCTTAATAAAGATATACTAAGATTATGTATGCCTCTATTACTTCCGTTAATCCTACATCTCTAGCTCACTCTAACACTACAAGAGATATTCTCCAAAGGAGGGAATATTACAAAGTAATCTCATAATTAACGGTTTTCGAAACTCGTAATCCAGAAACGGGTGGCAGAATGAAAATATAGTCTAGGGGGTTCCGTTTTAATTTTAAAAAAGTTACCGATTAAGGGCAATACCAAAGAAGGTGAAACCGGACGAGTCTTCATATGAGTGTGTCAGTTATTTAAATACTTCAAAAAAGGAGACTTCGTAAGTTAATTTCTTTAATATAGAAAAAAGGACATCACAGGATGAACACACAGGTAAAAAAAAGAAAATAAGGCTATCTGCCCTTACATATTTAGATTTAAAACATCACGCGTGTTGGAGGTTTTTCACCTCGCTCTCATGGCGGTGGAATCAGAACTGCCTCGCAGTCTCGGCTGTCTGCCTCAAATCACTTCAGTTCATTCATGGCTTTAGTAGCGGTCTGAAAGTTGCTGAATGACGGTTCCAGGATGTCGGTAAACTTTCAACTGATATTCACACACACACACACACACACACACACATATATATATATATATATATATATATATATATATATATATATATATATATATATATATATATATATATATATATATATATATATATATATATATATATATACACACATTGTTACGTAGATCCGGATTCAAAGATTTTATGCAAAACAATCACAAAGAAAATAAACAGTTCTTTAAGAGCGATGCGAATTTATTATCAAAAATCCAATACTTTAAATATATGATTCAGTTGCAACATTCACAGGGTAAATACCCGAAGGTCTTCAAACCTTCAACAGCAATCAAACACAATAATCAGTATTTAAAAATACACGTAAGAAAAGAATATTCACAAGCACAGCCGCGCTAATCGCTAATCAAAACAATCCTCACTACTCGCTGATTAAATCAAGACTGATTGCCGTACCAGCGAGCATCTTTTTATAGGTGTGACAGAAACTTCCAGAAATTAAAACTCTCGTGTCATTGAACGCGACACTAGTGGAGACATGTAATACTTTCTAGAAGACTCCAGAGAGTTCCGAACTCGCCAACATGGTCGCAATTGACGCCACAATGGTCGACCAAGTCGCCAACTTGGACGCCAAAAATGATGCCAACTTGGCTCTACCGCCAGAATTTCGCCATGTTATCATTGAATCGCCATTATAAAGTAAAGTGTTGCATTGCTTGTGAATAGTACAATTTTAACATGAAATAAATATAACATAGAGTAATATAAATACATTAAACACCCAAATACAAATTATTTGCACTAAGATCGTAACAGTATACATATATATATATATATATATATATATATATATATATATATATATATATATATATATATATATATATATATATATATATATATATATATACATATTATTGTTATCTTTTCATAATTTCATTTCACTATATTGTCAGGTTTATATCAGCCACGTGTTAAAAATAGGCTCATATTTTCAACATGGCTCTAAATTTCATTTTTTTTTCTATTATGTCGAAAATGTCTGCTGTATCCATAAAGCCTTGTTTAACCCTAAATCGCTGGTTTAATTCAGTGACAGCTTTAGAAATCACATAATAGGTCTCCATGTTATTCCAAAGACATTGTTTGTATCTGCTTCTGCTGTGTCTCCTGAACTCCAATTTACTTCTTCTTTGGCATTGCAGGTCTTAGAACTTTTTCACTTTTATTTTATTCTATACTATATATATATATATATATATATATATATATATATATATATATATATCCAGTCAATACACTAATGAATCTTAGCCACATTAGTGCAACAGCGAACTCTCGACCTTAGGAACCAAGATTGTGGGTTGAAACACAGTTTGTGACTAGTCAACCTTCAACAGTAGTTTGTCTGTACAATGGTCCATAGTGAAAGGAAGAAATACTGAGAGAAATGGAATTAATACAAATAAAATACACAATAATATCAATATACAATGATAAAATTTAATAGATTACGAGTACTTACTTGTATAAAGTTAAAATCTGCGTAATAAAAATAGAAGATAAAACTTACTTCATGAGTACAGCAGGAAGTTAATAATTTTCACCAAATACTAGGAATATTGACAGCACCACACAAAAGTAAAATTAGTAAATTATGAAAAAATACCTGTGTCTATTTAAATACATTTAAAAACCTTAAATATTGATATAAAATTTATTGAAAGTCAAAGGACCTCCTAAACATACACAATGGTACTAAAATAAAATAAAGTATTATGAATGTTTGAAACATGTAGCGCCCACTTTTGATCAATTGTATAACTAATTAATATATATATAGAGAGAGAATCCACTGGTTAGTGCATCGCACTTCCACACAACGGGTCCGAATTTCAAATTCCGTACTGGGTAAGGTTGACTCAGCCTTTTATCCCTTCAGTGGGTCGATAAATGAGAAACCCGCTTGTGCTTGGAAATTTAACATTGGAGGTGGCGCGTCAGACTGACCACCTCATCGCAACTTTTGCTCGTACTGTGCTAGGTTAAAGGTTGCGTATATTGAGTTGGGCACAGTAGGCCTTGGTCCTTATAGGCTGCTGCGTAACTGGGTTAAGTTAAGTTATATATGTGTTTGTACTTATTTATAAAATTGTGTGTGTTTATTTTATAAAAATTATCAAAATATTTTCTTTGTTTCAATAAATTTAAGAGACTTGAGAGATCAGGACAAATTTTTATGCAGAAAAGTGAGATCATTTTACATCAGTTCCTATTTCAATAATAAAATTTGAAAATATTGAATCTGGTTTTCTTTATGGAGTTGTTTAAATTGAGAACTTCTTTTTGTAAAGGATACGTGATGTAAGCTAACAGATATTGCTATTCAAATAGATCTAAAATGAGATACAAGAAAAATGGTAAATCAGAGTGCACGGACAATTGCTGATAGATGCGAGTAGTTTGACAAGTGCCTGTTAATCACAATGAATGATTGCCTCAGTAGAGAGATCTAGTTACATTCAACACAGGATGGAAAATATCTTTGATGTAAGCAACAAAGTCTTTAGTGAAAAGATAAATGTTAGTTTTATTACTCGGTTAAGAGTACAACTATAGAAGTCACGCCTTAGCTGTAGTTTCTCTGTAGATATTTTGTCCACTGAGTTCTGAATAAAAACTAATTTAAACTTGCACAATGTCCCTAATTCACTTGGCTACTACCATCATGCAAACACGAGTATTTAATATACCAAGAACAAAATATTTCATTTATTAAGGGAACATGGTCTTCTACGAAAAACTTTGAACTTATAATAGTTCACTCAAGCTTTTGTTCACCATCTAAGTACATGCAACGTGTAAAAGTTTTTGTGATAAAATTATCAGAAAAAGCTTTCTCCTTCATTAACTGACGTACAATAGCCAAATTTGATATATAAGTACGGCAAATCCTGCGTAACAAAAGTTGATATGGCTTTTGTGATAGCATGTTTCAAATTAGTAAAATAGTTTTGTTTTTATGAATAGTAAATTCCTTAATAAATGCATAAAAACGAAACTATATATACATAAATTGTGTTTTTCTAAAATAAACAATAATTGCTTTTTTTGCGAACTTTTGTTACATTTGTTAATAGCAATAACTAGAAAATATATGAAATAATTTGGTACAAATGGAAACAGGTCTTAACATTTGATATGAAAAAATAGTGAATTTTTAGAGGTTATCCTTTTTATATGCCATTTGGATGTGAATGGAAACTAAAGAAAAGGTTTTAACAAATTTGGATTTTTTTAATTTGAAGTCTGCAAATTTTGTAAGGTAATAAAAAAATATGTAGGCTAGAAAAGAACTATTTGATTTTTCGGCTGATTTTCGTCAATAGAATCGTATTGTGCCTTCATAAATGCTTACGAACTGCTGCAATATTTAATGATTTTCTTCTTTATAGTTTTATATAATATCTATACTTTTCTTGAAATTCTAATTCATCATATTGCTCTTTTGCATATTTTATTAATTTTATGATTATATATCAATGTTCTTAAACAGTGTTTTGTTTAATTGCTTGTCAAACGTTTATATCAAATGCTATGCATTTAGTTCATGAGGATATACAGAAATACAATACTTTATTCGGTAATTGTTCTAGCGTAATATTTCATACGATACAAATTTAATACATTAAACACACATTAACACTTTAAATAAATGAAAATTCTACATTTTTGAATTTCTACATTTTGAAACCTTGTAAATTAAAACACTACTTCCCATTTTATTTAAATTTTAAACTGTTATTTTTTTGCGGTCAGATATGAACATATCAATATTATTAAAAGTTTCACCAAATTATTTAAATTGACAATGTTTACGAATCAGTAAGTAAATAAAGTTAATTAAACATTTTATACAAGATAAGTGTCTAATCTTCTTTTTTAATTTTATCCTCACATTTTTTATGGTAGAACAATGTTTTACGTCTAACTCTCCCTATTTTTATACACATATAAAAAAAGTAAATTTCTCTCAATTACGCTTCTAAGTAGGTGCCTGATAAATGAATTATGTTCTTATAACATATTAATATTTATATCCACATTCGATTCATTACATACTTTTACTTCGAATACCCATTTCTGGTTTAATTACACTCCCTGCTATTATTCCATATGCCGCAATCTTCTGCGAAAGAAGCCGGCTGAAAGTCCATGGCTAAAGAAAAGAACCCAGGAACGCAATTGCTTTTTCTTGAGATAATATCCATTTCCATTGAGTGCGTAATTGCAGAAGAAGAATCCTTAATGAATTCCAATAAGACGCAATGCGAGACAAAGCTGTTGGGAACCCACTTCACTCCAGTTCGAAATAAATCGTTAATCTCGCTGCCACTTCCTTTGATTCACACTATTGAGAGGCAAAGTTCTATTCGTCAATAATATAGATTAAGTATTTCAGTAAAAGATATTTTTTTTACATTCTAAATGTTCTAATTCTCTGAAATGATAATGGCATTTATAGCATAATGTCATTTATAATGGAATCAATCATTTTCTGATATCGTCTTGCTTAATCCTTACAATACTAAATCTGCAATAATAATGTATATTTCTGTATGTATAGTTTCTTTAGAAAAGTGAAAAATCCAAAACTTTATCAATTTACTTATGATTGTGAAAATTCTGAAATTAATAACTGAAAGACGATTATAGAACCTACCTCAGAATTCAGTTAATGGTATGGAAGATCGAAACATATTTTTCTCATTCTAAGATTCTGCATATCTTTAGAAACATTAAAAGAGGAAGATACAATCGCAAAAAGGAAGATGTAGACAGAAAATAGGAGTGTGAAATATTTAAAAGTTGTCTTTGTTAACTTTTAATGCGAAAAGAATATAATTTTTAAGAAATATCACTCGTTATATCTTCAGAAAGCAAAAGTATATAAAAGAAAACTTTCGTTCTTTCAAATCATAGTCATATTTTTGTTAAATTTTACATAAAATCTCCTGATCAAATACATTTTAAAAATGTATTTAATGCATGTTATTTCTAAGATTGAGATTTCTAAAATTATGTCAATAATATGTTATATATAATATATCTCTAAATCTAACAAAGCCAATAAATTAGAATGAATATAAAATAGCACATGTCAAAACTAAGATAGCCAAATTTGTACACTAACAAAATTTTAATTTTAGAAACTATGATTGATGAATAAAATAAAGTTTAACCCTTAGACTGTGTGTGTGTGTGTTATAAACGCAATAGGCAGATTCATGTAAACGTTTCCTTCATCGTAACGGATTGACTGCATCCTACCATTTGGATTTTTTTAATATTTCATACGTTACAAACGCATACATTGCATTCTAAAGTGGTTTTTTTTATTACTAGTTTTCACTTCTTGATTCAAATAAAATATTTCACCAAAATTAGTACTTCTTTTTTAAAGGGATGAAATGGCGTCAGTTTCAGGGTTTCGTAAGCCAAACAGGTGTGAGATGTCAAGCGACAACAACAATCTGCATATTATGTAAATATATGTATGCATTCTTAAATAAAGTTTTATCTATAAGCACTAATTATTTATTATGTATTACTATTTATGTTTCGTTATTTTTATTATCTGATTAGGGTTAACCCGTTCAGGACTATGATCACAAACAATCGATTCTTCTCCAGGCCCACGGTATTATATATGTGATTACGCTTTCCCTGCTCTGAGTTCCTTGCTCACAGCGGTGAGATCTGAGTTTGGAACGTTATTGTTTTTATATTTACAAGGCACTAGATGAAGGTTAAAGTCCGGTTGTTTTTGTTACTTTTTCGAATAATATTTTAAAAGACTTTGAACATCAACACGTACTTTTAGTTCCAAGGTTTGTTTAATTAGACCGGAATATTGAATGAAAGAAACTTCACATGTTTAGAATTTTCGAGAGAGAATTGGTCATTTAACTTCTTCAGGGCCATGATCACATATATGTGATCCCTTCAGTGAACATGGTATCATATGTGAGATCTCATTTCCCCCTTTCTGAGTCCCATGATAATATCGATGTGATCTGGATTTGGAGCTTATGGAATTTGAAATGATTATACCCCATGAATTTTGGCATATTTTATTACAGCAAGGATTTTATATAGATTTTGAAATGAAGTTCGGCTTGACAGGGAAAATGAATTGGTCCTGAACGGGTTAAAGTTTCTTGATTTATTGCCCTTTAGATTTCTGTTTATATTTTTGACTAAGTTGGAACAAGAAGTAAAGTTTATTAGTTATTTGAGCATCATACATTTATAATAATAGTTTTAGTATTTATTTTATCTGTGCTTCATATTTACAACAATAGCTTTAATACTCAAATACATTAAAAAAGATTTTCCTAGAACAAACGCGATGACTCATTTTTAACAAAAAAAGATTCCATTTTGTGTGTGTGTGTGTGTTTTGTTTTTACTGACTCATTCAATTCCTACTATTAGCTCACACTCTCTGTATATTTATTTGTTTATCTTGGTGGAATTTTCAATCGTTAATAAAATGCATTTTAAAGCGCCCAATTAAGCTGAAATTGTATATACATGATTATTTTGGAGGACGATACAATCCTTTTATTATAATTAAGAAATAGGTTCAGAATTTCGACCCAAAAACTCATTTTTCACTTTTCCCTTCGTTTATAAAATATAAACTTTTACGCTTTTAATGGTGCAAAATTTATGATTCTACGTGCAGTGAAAGTATTTTTAATATATTTTTGAAAATGTTTTATCACCTTTTTAGAGTTTACCTGCCGCGCCCACTCATATGTAAACAAACATTTTTTTTCTGCATTGTAAGCCCCCAATTTCACTATTTTTTTCATTATTATTTAAAATACTTTGAACGGAAATGTCTAGCAAAAGAAATGAAGTGAATCAAACGCTTGTTTACTATTTGAAACGTGCTGTTTGCATTGAATTTTGAAAGTCTTTAAGTAGCTTTTCTTATGGCTATATTTACTAATATTTTAAAATTTGTCATATATTTCCTGGTACTTTTTTTGCTTTTTAAACAATTTTTTTCTCACAATGTCACGTTTTAAAAATATAATTTTTAAGATAAGAAGAACAGAGCTCGTTTGCATTCACTGTCGAAGGTAAGTGAATTCACTAACAATTTGAATGTTTCTGCTTCAGCCAAGAAGCTAAAATCCTGTATGGATTACTGCAATTTTCTTAGGGGAAAATGGAAATATAAATGAAAATATAAATCAGACTTTGTTGTCTGAAGCTATAAAAATATCTGCTGTATGTAAAGATTGCAAAAATAATAGCATTTTAATTAAATGTTTAAGAAAAGTTCAAGACTTGGCCACAGAATTTTCTGTTTCTTGCAAAACTTGTGGATTCAGCCAACCATTTCTAAATACTGATATATATGGTTCCATGTAATGCAAAAGAATCTAAGTATTATGAATTCAATACCAGGCGTTCATATGCAATGGGATGTATTGGTAACAGGTAAGTCTTCTGCTAAATTTTCGTGTGGAGTTATGAATTTATCAACTCCATCGCAAATATTTAACAAAATAGAATCAGGATTAGATACAGCCGTAGAGACTGCGGCTACGGTGAGTATGCAAATTGCAGCTAAAGAAGCCAAAGATGTCAGCGGACAGATGCTATTGATGGTACTTCGCCAAAGCATGGGAATACGTCTTTGAATGGTGATGTCATGGCAACAAGTGTTTATACTAGTAAAGTGCTTGATACTTCAATTTTATCAAGATTTTGTAAGTGCCCCAACAAAATACATAATGAGGACTATAAGGCTAATCATTTTGGAAATAGTGGAAGTATATAAGTTTCAGGATCCATCGGAATCTTCCAACGCTCGGAAGGTTTGCATGGTCTGCGATATACCAAATTTTTGGGAGATGGTGACTCCAGAACATATAAAGCAGTTAACGAGATGCAGCCGTATGGAGGTACAGGCATTGAAAAACTGGAATGTGTTGGCTATGTCGAGAAAGAGATGGAGACTCGACTGCGAGCTTTAAAACTAAGCTTTAAAACTGCATAAAAAATGAAAGGTAAGAAATTAAGTGACAAAAAACATTTAATGATCACTAGAAAATATTGCCTCCTACAATCAAGGTAATATCACTAAATGGTATGTTGAAAAACATTTTTTGCAACATTAGATATATGTTCTTGCAACATTAGATATATTTGCAGGTTTTTATACAGCTCGAGCAATGGAAACAGCTGATCGGGAGAGACTACGAAAAGCAAATTATGACATTTTACAAAATTCTAAAGAAGCAAGAGTGAAAAAAAGACATAAGAAATGTATATTACAGGATACTTTAGCAGAAAAAAACACATGCTCTAGACCTGGTATGCATTAATTACAAGTAAGGTTTTTACTAAAATCCATTTTTCTCAAAACTAACATTTTTACTATATAAGAAACATTTTTTTCATAAACTACTGTATTTAACAGTTTATAACTTTGCATAGTTAATAATTATACTCTAATACATATTTTAATCAAGGGAATTTTTAAAAACTTATTCTGACTTAATTTATAGCAATAAACATAATGAAATTTCATGGTTTTTTTAAATAAAACAGATATGTGGAAAAATATTTTTTTAAATAACTAGACAGCCTATCCATAAAAGCTCTGATTAAAGTACGTATTACGGCCCAAAGAATATTCAGTAAAAAAATTGGAAATTCTTATTAAATAGAATGTTTATATAAATGTTCCTTAAAAATACCTATTTTTAACATTACTGAGATACAGTTCCTGTTTCGCGAGCCTACCCCCTTAAAAATTTAATTGATTAAAACTTATTATTTAAGGAATTAGAAATGCAGACACGTTGGCATCATTTTTGGCGAATTGTGTCAAAACTTGAAAAGTTTTTTTTTTCCCTCACATCTTCAAGCATTGAGTTGAACTGAAATTTTATATACATGATTGGGTTGGACGGCAATAAGATAATTTAATGATAATTAATGTAAATTAATTAACACTTAATGTTGTGATTCTATCATATGTACATGCATATTTATAGTAACTGTAACTATTTAATAAAAAGTAGTTAAACTAAAATTTTTCTTTGTTGATATAAGTAGGAATTGACTTAATTTTTATTATATTACTTGTTTTTAATTCAGTAAGAACAAATGATTCGTTTTTGTTGCTATCGCATTTAGAAATGCTATAAATATAAGAGCAGAAAACGTAATACTAATGTGATACCAAGACAGCAAGAATTAATAAGTGGGATTTATTATGAGGAATTAAAAAATAAACCTAATATATTAGCTGTTATTTAAAACATTTGTATTGGCTCAAGCCCCATGTTTATGGAAGAGTAGATTTATCGTTAAATGAATTTTATGGAAAAAAAAATACTATCATCTTTCCACATAATATTTTATAAACTTTGCGTATATTTTATTTTAATGATCGCGAAAAGAGAGAATAGTTTTTTACTAAAATTAAAACATGTTCTCTTGAAATATGAAATTGCTTTTTTTTCTTAAATATAGCGAAACAATTTTGTATTGTATATACATATATTTTTAATAATAGGAAAGTGTAAATTTCAACATATTCGATTGCATTTAAGATTTATATAAACTTTTGAATGAAACTAGGCTTAGCAGGGAAATTAGTCCAGTCCCGTGCTTGCGTATACTCGTATACTCTCAGAATGTGCAGGCCCGGATAAAGGATTGTTTCTCCTTTCGTCGGTCTTGAAAGGGTTGAATAACAATAACTATACTTAACTGATGTTTCAATAAAAGAAGAAAAGTAACCGCTTCCTCAAAAACGCAATTTTTATAAAAATCTCGCACTTAGAAGGAGCGTGAAAATCCGAAGCAGTAGGAGGATTTTAATGCTAATGGCTTAAATCTTAAAGGTCAGCCAACTTTAGCTCAGGTCATTAACTCGCAAGGAATAGAAAATAGAGTACGAGCAAAGTTCCATAAACACTAAAGGCAATACTACAACAATAATTCTAAAAATAATATAACTTAATTTCCAATGCCAAATACGATGTAAAAAATAATCAAAATTAATCTACACCAGTGCTTCTCAAACTTTCAATACTGGCGCCCCCTTTTCGATCACAATTTTTATCGCGCCCCGATTATACATTAAAAATGTATTGAATGCAATAATAATTCACTTTGACGCTAAAGCTACAATAGGCGATCTTAATTATATATACAAATTAGTAATATAAATATTAAATTTTGTATACTACTTTCAAGAAAAAAAAAAATAAAATAATATAATAATTATTATGTTATTTTTCCTTTCTCTAATTTTTAAATTGGAACATATTGCAAAATGCGGTGGCTGCTAAGAATACAAAATATAGATATCTGCTAAATATAGAAAAATAATTCAGAGGGTCAATTTCTAATCATAAGCATTCCTTATAAAAACTTTGTTTTGCAAGACAAGCCCATCGAAGTCCTTAATACTTATTAAACTTGTTCTTAATTTAGTATTAATTAATTAGTTATAAAATAATCTGTGCAGCACTGATACATTAAAAGTATACCGGCTGAAGTGACCGCTCTTTGCCCGAGTTCATTTATAAGAAAATAAAACATTATTGATATAATAGCTGAATTGTAAGGAGAGCAAAGCTAAGGGCTCGACAATGTTTACAAAAATGTAAAATGATTTTTTTAAAATGGTTGCTCAAATTACAATTAGTTTTAAGCGAATTTTAATTTTAAGCCTCCCAGAATTAGCATTTATAAATGATGTTAAATAATGAACAATAATATAAAATTTCGATGAAGAATAATTGTATTATTTTTAATATTTAAAGCGAAAAGTCTTCAAGATAACATGGGAACAGGCGCGCACTCGATACGTTTAAGCGGGGATATTGAGTCTCCTGAATCCTTTTTCTTATAATTATTTTATTGTACACAATACAAATCTTGATTCCAGTGAATAATTTAATTAAGAGAAAGTTTACTTACCCCTACTTTCAAGGACTTCTCAATTTTTCTTTGGTAACAAATAAACAGTTTTGCCAGAATTAACAATTTCGTAATCTGTGTGTCCCGCGTGACCACTTCCGAGTAAAAAATGTATTCATTATGATAATAAGTTTTTTCTTCTAAAAAAATGTGTAAAACGTTTTACGTTATGCTTTATATGTTTGAGAATACTTATAAAAATAAGTCTTGGCCAAGTTATCTTTCAAAGTGCTCTCCAAGGGCTTCCAAATATCATAAAACGCTTTTGCATGGAAAAAAGCGCAACAAAGAAAAATGCATTACGTACAACTTCCCTAAATGAGAAACAAACACATAAGAGAGGGGTCATAACTAACTGTACCAATAACTTAGAAGGCCAAACAGATTACAGCTATAATGTGCAGTATTTCAAAAATAATGACAGTGATGAATTTTTTATGTTCCTAAACCTTTTTGATTCTGGGTCTGGGATCTGGTTTTTTTTCTGAAAGAGTAGTATGTTACGTTCTCAAAAAGAAAGCGTAGTAAAAAAAATCATTCATCATGGGATTACAGAAAATAAAATAAAAGTTTTTTTTATTTGGTTTTAGGATCAGAGATAGTTAATTAGGTATTCAAGAAGTTATTATTTTTGATGACTTGATATCGCGCGCGCATGCCTATAAATTATATCAGATTAAAAGTGCATTTTTTTATTATGTCTGAAAGTATTTTGTTTTAATTCATTCCAGTAAATTAATTATTCTTAAATCTTTTATTTTCGATTTGATCACAACCCCTTTCAAGGTTATCGCACCCCCCCAGGGGGCGCACCCCACAGTTTGAGAAATGCTGATCTACACAGCTAAGTCAGAAATTTAAATAATGGATACGTAGTAACACCCTGAACTTACGCGATAGGTAAGACTAATTTATAACAGAGTGAGTCGGGTTATAATTTCATTTACAAATACTTATAAATAATTTTCCGTTGGAGCCGGAGGTGAAAGGAAGTAATATTTTAGAAAAAAATATTTAATAAAAAAAATTGTAGGTATATATATATATATATAACACAAATGCCAAATCGTTGGCCAAAACTATCAGGATGTAGAAGGTTTCATAAAATATAACAAGTACCTTGCAACCTTTGTTATTTGTAAACCATTTTTCAATTAAACTGAGGCATTTTGGAATATTCCTAACTTTCATTCGGTCTTCTGATTGAACAGGGCCTGAAGACACATGTTTTTCAATGGCTTACTCTTGCTCATGTATTTCTATGAAATCATCAGTTGTCAGCAGAAAATATCTGACACAACATTTTGACGTGGCACATGTTCCTTTTTCGTTGTGCCACTTCACGTGGTACCAAAATGGCGGTTCTCCTTCACATTATATAATTTTTATCCACCAACACCTCATTGTAATCTTTGGACATCGAGAAATAATTCATGGTGGCTCAGTTTACTGACTAGTCATGGATGGACTTCTGGGGTAACGTAAAAAGTTAGGTGTACGAGAATATTGCTTTTTCCGTTGAAGACATCACCGCTCTAATATTTGTAGCTACTGGGAGGATACGTGATATGCCAGGAATCTCGAAGAACGTAAGGAATTTCAAACAGCGTAGATGCCAGGCCTGCAAGACGACTTTTGGTCGGAGTTTTGATTAAATGTTTTAGTGCATAATTTCAATAAAATATTTTCTAGCCCATTAATGTCTTGCTATTTCTGTTATTTTCCTCTGTATTCTTGCACCATAAATCACAACTGCGGTAATGGCGACCCAGCATTACGATGTGGTTCTAAATCATATCTGTACCTCCTACACACCTTCAAAGTTTGTTGGACTGTTAGCGAACCATCCTGCATAATTTGCTATTATACGCAAAAAATAAAACATTTTCCATCTGATTAATATTGTGAAATGCACCGTATGTTCTTTTTCCTGCAGCAATATTTTCCAGCATGAATAATATTAGAAAAATTTAGTTTTAATGGCAAAGTTTGCATCCCTGTGTAAACTTGAAAAATATGATTATGATTAACATAAGGGATTTAACCACGGTTACCAGATTGGCAGCATTGACGAAAATACAATATCACTAAGGAATCACTTAGCAAGTTTTAGATTTGATCCCTCTAGAAGATATCATGAGGCTTTATAAAGCACCTTTAAAACAAAGATCGGGCAGAGAAGAGAGTGCAGTTGAAACCAGAATCTCTTGCACTGATGACGAGTTTAGAGTGGTCACCCATTCATAAAGTGGTTAGTGACGCTGACTACTGTGTCGTTGGGAATGTGTTTTAATCCCATAGAAGGCATGGATATCTGTAAATGTATAGAGCCTTTGCGGAGGGGAGATTACTCTAAATAGCCATCGAGCCGAGAGTCCTTTCATTTGATTTGGTGGAAGTGGAAAAATGGTAAGGTTCCCTTGACCACCCTCAGGGAGTGACTCAAAATTGGGATAGAATCAAGCCAAATCGTACTGTCATATACAATCGGATCGTAATCGTTCTCATAGTTTTTCTAACGAGAGGCGTACACTCTTGTTCTTTGCCATTGTGAATTTCGTGGGCCTCGATCTGGTATCGTCGACCAAGTAGCATTAGTAACAACAGCAACAGAAGCTGAGATAGATTTTATCTGTCTGAGTTACTGCTAGTTGAACTGTTTAGAGAACCGTTTCTGGAACATTGTAAGGTCTGTTTGCAACGAGTGCATTTTGCACTAATAATGATTTCCCTTTCGCGCTTATGAATAATCAGTTATAATATTTATTGGTACATGTTTGTCGATTTGTTTTCATGTAATCCTCTGTTCGTCTTTGTCCATTAATCCTTTTGGGATGAATGAAACAAACGCATGCATACTGCCATGGTTGGAGGTTTCCGTCGCGGAGGGTTTTGTGTAGTTAAGCCTGAATCCATAACGAAACCGAAATATAAACGCGTTATTTAATGCTGTTCTGTATATTATACGAATGTCATATGCTATATATATTTCGTATTAATATACTTTATATACTTCAGCCATTTCTTTTTAAGTACAAGTTTTTAAACATTTTATCGTCAACAGTTGTAAAAGTCGACCTTGTGAGAAAGTAAGGAAAGAAAAAGATAAAATATATTTGTCTATCAGATCAAATTATCAATTAAAAACTAGTTGCAAACCCAAATCAAATGCTTTAGCGAAAATAAATTTCTGAACATCACTATAAACAAAAACCCATGTTCATTTCAAGAGCATTCGTAAGACATTCAATTCGAAAATATTCCTCTCTCTTATGTTTATGAAACAAAAACCACATGTATGTGAGTAATATTTCTCATTTTGAGTAGAAGGTCAAATCTCCATTTATCTCAAATCTTATGGACATAGAATTACATTTAGTGTCAATAAGCTGGAGCTTACAAAACGTTCCAGGTGCTTGAAGGGTAGGCGAATCGTTTGACCTGTGAAGAGAGAAACACGCTGGCTCACCCGTTAGTCATAAGGCCTCTGACCGTGTTTCATGCTGACTAGTTTATAGGACGTTCGTCCCGAAGGGGTTAATATATCTATTATTATTCAAATAATTTAGGGTCGTCGACTATTTTTGCCTCAAGAAAATAAGAAACAATTTTTTGTGGTATTCAAGCACATCAACTATTTCACTGGATTGTATCTTCTAATCTAAATCAGCCATCAATGCTTTGTAGTTGCGAAACATTTGTACAAATTATTGTAAACATTCGTAACTTTAGATATTCTTTTGGTAGTAACATACTTATAAATTATCTAATTTTCAAAAAATATTTACTTTTTCCGTGAATGATAATTTTAAAAAACTCTCTCTCTCTCGAGGTGGATTTTTTTTTTTTTAATATTCTTGATTTTATATTTTAAATAAATTTAAAACACCTCCTCTACAACAAAGCTATATTTTTGACAAATTCATTCAAAGATTTGATGAATTTCTAAAAATCAATCATTTTGTGAAACGAAGAAAGAGTCGATAAATGTACAGAAAATGTCTAACTTAATTTAAATTGAATTCAGCAAGATTTAAGGTTAATGATGGAAAGTTTCTCAAAATCCACAAATGGACTAAAGGAGAGTCCTTGGTGTCAAAAGTACTTTTCTACGGAATTGTACCGCCTTTTCAACAAGAACAGAATTTTAAATAATAAAAGAAAAATCTATATTTTAGTTTTTTACCCATTTGACTCTTTTGAAAGAACAAATTTTTGATTTTTTTTCTCTTTTGAATATAATGCAAGAATATTTTTCAGTTAACTCTTCCACGATATTAAAATGTTTCTCTCGCATTATAGAAAAAAAATCAAATCACGCCTTTTTGGATCCTTCTCTCGGTCCGACGCGCATTTCCATTTTCATGCTAACACGCCTCTTCCGAGAAAAGTTTTAATTAAATCTAACGCTTTTTTTTACTTCTTTCTTTACTTACTTTATTTTATTCAACCTTTAAGTCTCCGGTTTTTCATAATTCTGCTTGGATTTTTTTTTTTTTTTTTTTTTTTTTTGCATTTGAATTAAGTTGCACATGCTTGTTTCATTTCTTTTTAAAATTTAATTATTAAAAAAATCGAGATAATAAGTCACAAAAAAATGCAAAATGTACTTCTTTTGAAAAATGGGTTCGCATGGGAATAAAAGAAGTTAAACTTTTTGATGTTTTAATTAATTATTTATCTCTTAATAAGTTTTGCATTTTTCTCTTTTCCCATGAATGCATGTATATTAACAGTTAGAATTAAAATAGGTCCATAATTGACGGCCCGATGGCGCTGCAATGATCATAGGACACATTTTTTTGGTTTTATACCTGTCAACATTGTGCCAGTCACCTCGTTTTTTTGCCTCTGCCCTTACACTGTGAAGATGGGAGATAATTCATTTCTTACTCTGAAGCAAAGTTGACTGAAAATGGAGTTCATCGGTACACTTATTGTCCGAAGAAACAATGAAAAAGCTTTCTTCATTTTAGTTAAACAAGTAGACCCGTATAAAAAGAGTAATCTGTATAACATCCTTTTAGTTGAGCATGACTTTTTAGTGCTTGAGTACATGTTCAAGTTGATCACGTGTGAAGGGAGTCCGGAGCTAATTATTCAAAACTAGCTCCCTACTGTAGGCTCCATTTGCTAGGTGTTTTTGTCTACCACATACAGAAAACGATAAAAATAAATCAGTCATTTGCTTTGTCATCGTCAATAAACACATTAGGAGTTTCTCAGTTAATAATTTTTTTGTAATGTTGGATTTCAAAAAATCGTATTACGCTTGCAAACAGCGTGCAAATGTTACATTTTTTGTGTTTTATTACGGAAATCATCTTATGAGATTTACTAGATATTAAATGGAACATATGGAAATTAAGCAATACAAATTCACCAACACTCGTTTGGTAAAAATCGTTCCTTTAAAGCTAAGCAAGTGTTCAAGACATTTCTCGTAACAGCCAGTCGTTTACATCCAACACAGGTAAAAACATGAATCACGACGAAGGGATTTTGTTACATGACAACGCCTGACCACATGTTGTAAAATCAGTGAAATCTTTTCTGAAAATGCTTAAATGTGATGTTCTACCCCTTTCCGCCGAATTCCTCGGACATAGCACCTACGGATTATTACTTAGTCGGTTCGATGACACATATCTTGCCTGAGCTCTGTTTTCCTTCTCATGAAGATACCAAGAAATGGGTCATATTTTCGGCAGCTTCAAAAGTCGTACCCTTTTTCCGTCATGAAATTCATATATTGTCAAGAAGATGGGAGTAAGAGGTCTCTAGTAACGGGAAATGATTTGACTGAAATGTGTTTTACCTTGTATTTTAAAGTATCTGACTACCTCCGGAGCACTTTTTTTAAAATATATAGATTTTAAAGTAAATAAACACTTTTTTATTTGAAATGGGGCATAAAACTAGGAATTCAAGTACAATTTCCACAAAATTAAAAATAATTTTGGATTATATTGGGAGTTGTGATCGAAATTCAAGAGAAATATTGCATTTACGGTAAACCTTGTATTGAAATTTCTAATATATTCGAATAATATATATACAGTATATAAATACCATCATCATCTGTGTTTTGTAATTCTTTTGAAATATTTCATTGTTTATGCACGTACTAAATGTTTTACAAAAAACTAAAGTTGTTATCTTACAAAAAGTACAATAAAATATATACACAGAGATTAGGTAATAACCTGTGTAATAATATATACAATAACCTATTACACAAAGATAAATCTAAATAAACATTTTCTGAAAATTTTAATTCAATATCTTTAAAAGAAATTCTGTAGTGAACTTTACCATGAAGCAAAAAATTGAAAAACATAGTTTCTCAGAAAATGCATTTTAATACAGTATAAAAAATGCATTTTTTATAATTCACCATATTTGTTGGTCAAGTTCTCTTTAGCACTTGCTAGCTAGTCCTTAGTGGGACTTGTATCAAAATTCCTTGAAGGCTCTTTTTTGGAGCCTCTTAACATTTTGTGATTATTTACGTACACATTTTGAGGCCCCTATAAGTTGCAGACCCAGAGTCATTGAAATGGTTGATACGGGAGTAGCTTCACCCATACTCCTAAGCTTTTTGTTTAATTAATTGGAACTTTTTTTTAACCGTTTTCTGTTTTTTGGAATTTTTCTAGACTATAACAATTGTAGCATTTTGTGAAATTTTGATGAAAAATTTCAGTTACACAAATTTCTAATAAAGGCGTTCAAATAACATTTATACAGTACATGGATAACATCTTTATATGTGTCAGGAATAAAAATATTTGTTATATTTTTGAAAGTTTTTGAAATATGCTACATTTTAAGCAAAAAAAAACAATTTTTTAAAAACATTAATGATTTTTTTTTCATAAGAAAAGTGATAAAGTACATATATATACACACAAATACTAAATTTTGCTTCAAACGCAGATAGAACTAAATATAACATGTCCTGATAATTTCAATTCAGTGTCTTAAAAATATTTTATGAAGGGATCTACTTCCGGTTTTGTAAACTCCAGTTGCAGTTTACTAATTATGCTAAAACTTTGCTGCAAAATATTGTAGAAACAAAAATAGAGTTTTTGGGGGATCTTAAATATATGGGCTATAAAATAAAAGCATAAAAGAAATTTCGAAAAATTTCACGAAAACAGTGAATTTTGGTTTATCACATACCTTAAGTAAATCATTTATTTCACCAAAAATAAAAAAAAAAAAACTTTTTCGAGTCGTAATAGATTTCATCAATAATCCAAAAATTATTTCTTCCCATGTCTTGCATACTGATTAAAGATAGTTTTAAATAAAACATATACAAACACACCCGTTTTATGAGATAAATATTTACACCAAAATATGAAAAGATACTTTTAATATACAGGACAAAAAATAACTTTTAAGGAGAAAAACTATGTTTTTAAAAAGCACTTAAGTGTTATCTCCCAATGCGCAGATGTCTAAATATGTCTACTTTATTTCACCTGTAAAATTTCCGACGACGAAATGTACTTACAATAAACATGCCCTTGAAATATGTGCGGGTAGAGTTGAATTTTCGGATTAAAAATATAATTTTTAAAACTTTTTCAGATAAATTTAGCTTAATTATGAATTTGTTCTAGTTTATATTTATTTTTACGTCATTTACTAACTCACAAAATAATATGTTAAAAAAAAAAAATTTTTTTAGAAAATAAACTTATTTCATAATTCTTGATCAAAAGACTTAAATTTCACACTTTTCAACAATGGAATTAATTTTGTTAAATGATTTGGTTTGATTTTAATAACGCAACTCTTTGCATCTACACGAGGTCAATTAGTGACGGACATCTTAATTCCGAACCAAGATCAAGACCTGAGCTCTGCAAACTTCAATATTACAACGGAAGAAATTAAAACCTAAAAAGATATACCGTGCATCAGCCTCTTTATTCGTTAGTTTTAAACTTTTCAAAAATGTACGGAAATTCTGAATTCATTTCATTACCTTAACTCCAGAACGTCTGTTAGTGTCCATTGGACACCGGGGCCTCTGTTCAGTTTGTTTTCTTTACCGCATTTTTGCAGGGATTTTAAAAATTGTTCTTGACTTTTAATCGTTTCTTGTGATGATTACGCAAATATAATTTAATAATTCTAGGTTAATTCGGAGATATTTTAAAACTACATATACCTCCCACCAAGGTAATGTATCATTATAAATAGCAGTCATTCAGCAAAAGATAGTTCATTAAATAGAAACTATAAGTAAAATAAATTTCCAGAAGTATAATCACACATTTACTTGGATACAATGTTATTGGTTTCACAGCGGAAACGAGTCATATACTAAAATCACTGTGTCTTTTTGCTACATAGCATTAGCTTATCTGCTCATAAAAAATCATTCGATTTTCGAACCTTGTTCAGAGCAGACACCTTGAAATGGTTACTCGTAGAAAAAATCTAATTATCTGATGGTATTGCTAGTTTGTTTTGAGTGTTGTATGGGAATGAATGGGATGGCGGTTAGCTGTCTTGTTCTAATTTAGATTCCGATAAACACATAAGGTAGAGTGAAAATCTGAATAAACTGCGAATAATTTGAAGAAAGTGCAGATGCAATTGATAAGATTCCAGTAAATCCTGATATATACGTCACTAAGGATAACATAGAATAGAAAACGCATGATTGTAATGTTCTCGGCAGATTTGCGACTCAAAATGTTTTGCGACAAAGAAGTGGTCCAACAAGCTTCACGAAACGTAATGTCAGCTTCAGTTTCTTATGATGTATAAATGGTTACAATTTAAGAAATATTCATGAAATTATATTAAAAAGTCATAAAAGAAACCCTTCCTGAAGAATAGTCTCGCAATTATTTAGTTGTTACAATAATTTTATACATTTTATATCACGATATCGAAACGCTACCGGTGAACGCTTAAGAAAATCGAAATCCAGAACGTTCTAGTGATATAAGAAAACATGTACTGAAAAATGTTATATAAAATAAGAGAAGCATCTAATGTTTTACATCATTTTTCTCATACTTAATTTGATAAGTATGATCAAATATGGTTTTGTTAAATGTTTGCTATTTAAGCGATTAGAAGGTAGATGTGCATATTGACATCAGATTTTGAATATATAACCAAAGGGTCTGGGAGTTTTGAACCAGGATCCAGTGACAAAGACAATACCCAAACTAGCGCCAACATTGTTCAAGCTTCACTAACAAGAGCCAATTTGAAAACTCTGAGTCTACAAATCTAACATTCCCATCTCTTCAACATGACGGATCTTGAGTAGCCTCGAAACTCGAACTCATTACATGGCAATATCGGCCACGAGCAAATTCACGACCTAGGCCATTCAACAACCATGTCCTCCATGTGATCGGAACAAACCTCATTTAAAACTAGCTTCCTTCAATGTTAGAAAACAAAATGAAATATTTTTTTGACGAAAACAGTCTTCATAACAACATCAAATTAATTACTATCCAGCATTCTTCCGTAAAACAACATACTTAATTATGCTCTATGTTTTTATTTGAATCATCCATTTTTCCTATATTGTCAGTAATTGTGTCTTAAGGTAACCGACTACTTTCGGAATCGTGATTTTAAAAAGAGCATAAATGGAGAGTTTTCATGATATTTAGTGTCATTTAGATTAGAAGACATGTATAACATTGTTTTAAGGACATTATAACTAAACACTTATTTAAATACAAAATTTTGGCAAAAAATTAACTTAGAATAACCTTTACTAAAAGTATTCTCCTTTTATAAAAATGCTTCTGCAATTATAATAAGAAATGCTGTGCTTATATAAAGTAAAAACTTCTCCAGAGTGTCTGAACTAGGATTGTGACGGACTCACGCTCTTTTCTTTAACATGTCCTTTGGGTTCTTTGGGCCAGAATTAATGGCAACTCTTTTCCATCCAAATCAAAGAAGTGAAGCGTGAATGAAAGATGCAAATGAACAAGCTTTAAAATATCGGAACTTAGACTAAGCGCGATGGCAATGTATGGGAATTTGTGATAGTGGATGGAAATTGACAGGTAGCTGACGTCTAATAGAGGAATCGTGGTTCAAGTCTAAATGAGTTTTACGTGAGGTGAATAGAAGTTATTAGTGATTGCATGTATGAAGGTCAAGTTGCACACCAGTGCATACAGAGACAAGATTAAGCATAGGACAAGATTGATAGCTTCTCCAAGTTGTAATAAGGTAGGATTGATTATTTAATATTAGAATCAGTGATTAGACGGTTCACTTATTAATAGTGGTCTGAATTAGATTAAGTTTTATTATATATATGTAAGGATAATTAAATTAGATTAAAAATTAAATTCCCTATCTAGCACTTGACTCCATCTTTCTCCGTTCTCATATTCAAGTATCAAACTAATCGCCCATTTATTTCTTCCGAACATATGGCCTAGCCAATAAACACGTCTAAGTTCAGATCGTTAGATTTAATAGTCAACATATGTCAGCATTAACTTGCAAACACCATCTTCAAAGCAGCGATACTTACCAGATGTTTTTCAAGTGTTATCGACTTGGAACCCACACCATGGCTTTTTTTTCCTCCCTGCTCACAGTCAGAACAGATGTAGAAACGAGCGAATAAAGACCTTCCTTTTTAAAACTTTAATCTGATTCTGTCTTCAAAATCATGACAGAATTAAAGCCGGCAGGATTTTTATCTGCGAGTGGATTCCAAATCTTAACGTAAAAACTAAATTTTTTTATAAAATAATTTTAAAATAAAAACGAACGCCGACGACCGTAATAACTGATATGGAGAATATTATGGAACGTCGACTACGCCGTATGCCTGTATATGAAGACGTCGGATTGCCGGAATAAGAAATGGTACGGGAAAAAAACGCACTATTATTCCCTGGAAGAACATCGCTCTTAAACCCCGAGAAGAATGCAGTGTTTACCGCCGAACGTTATTTCTACCGTTGCTGAAGAGACCAGCAAGTTTGCCATGAAAGAACCAACTTTTGAATGACGAAAAAAGAAACAAAACCAAAAGAGAAGCGTGAATTCCCCAACTCAGTGATGAAAGGCGTCCAATCCCTTCCGCCAGAATAATAATAATAAAATATGTTCTTCGAATGGCATTGCGATTTAGTTCCAGTGATACAATGATGGAAGGACCAACAGTACCAGAAAAAAAAATCTTTTTCGCCGGAATGTCTGCACGTCAATACTGTGAAATAGTGAAGTATCAACATGGAAAAATAAGTAAATGAATAAATAGAATTTTACTAGTGAAATAAAGTGACAACAGCATCTGGATGACCGTTCACGAAGTGTTTCTGACGCTGCAAATTGGAGGTCAGTTAGATTATATATTTCCAATTGTAGTAACATTGAAGTAACTGAGTTTTGTTGAACAGAACTTTGCAAAAAAAAATAATATATGATATGATATAGTATTTAATTTTTATATATAGTTGTGTTATAAATGAGATATTTTCTTTATATTTTAATTGAGAAAACAAAGTTTATAGGTTTAGTCATACAAAATTTTGAGAAATATTAATATACTTCTCATAATTTTATCTTAAGATGTCGAATGAGTTAAGAGTTATGATAGAAATTGGTGTTTTAAAGTGAAAGATATAAATTAAATTTTTAGAAAAATGACTAAAGAGAGAACTAATATTAGAGATATTGATTGTTATAAGAAACAAAAGTAAAGTCAAGTTGTATTCTTTTCTCTCCATTGAATTCAATTGTTTTGTTAATTATTTTATTCAGCAGTAATCTTATTGCATGTCATTTAATTTTTTTTTATTTTGAAACTGTGTTTTGATATACTGGCCATATATCAGATTCACTATTTCTCGAAATTTTCCTTATCTAAAATAAAAAATTAATTTAATAACTTGAAGCTTATTTTTGATATTATACAGTGAATAAGGGAGAATACAATCATTATAATTTTGTATATGTCTCGAAACATTAAGAGGACAAACTTGTTTAGTTTGATATGTACACCTCTCATTGTTTCTTATCAGCATCCCTGAACATCTGTGAGTTAATGACGCAGATTTCTCAGAGAGATGTGTTCAAAATTAATTAAGGTGATACAGTTTATATTAGTGAATGTGTGATGTAAGAGAAAATCAAGAATTTTTGTCTATGAAACGAATTTGAGAAGGTTACGGAAAGATTCAAAATATTGTATACGATATTGTTGAGTTACAGTGAATATTGAGAAAATTTTCATACATGCTAAAAGTTATTATTGAAGTGAGTCCACTTTTTCGACTCAAAAAATAATAAAAAAGTGCTCTTTAGATTCTTGTATTCTTTTATTCTTATATTCTTATAATTTTTATGTTTTATAACGCATATGAAATAAAATATTGTTTTTTGTGTTAAATAGTGCATATAAGTTGTGTGTTGTACACTGTCTTCATATTATTAATAATCTCATTTTATTAGTGTCTATATTTTTTTTTTTTATCTTTTAAAAAAATGTATTTCATATATGCAAAAATGTATGTAACAACATAAGGTATTACTACGATGGCGCCAGAATAGATTTTTATACAAAATTATTATTTTAACATTTGTATGATTTCATGTATTTTTGTATTTACTATCTTATTGTTTGATATATTATTTTCCAACATAATTTTTTGTAAAATATCTACCAGCTATAATACGAATCTATTATAATGAAGGAATAGGAGGAAACGTGAGCTCTTATTCTAGATGTCGAATAGATTTGAACAAGCTAATCTTCATTTATATGTATGGAAAGTCATGTTTATCAATTAATATGTTGGAAGTGTCCTTACTGTGTCTGTTATTATAGTTTCTCGTTCATTGTATTGCTTTTTGATTTTAGAATTACTATTGCTTAAAAATTTCTACTGTGTTTAATATGTCTTTCTAAATAACTATGTATTGTTTTGTGTTTGTTGAAAATTGATTAAGTTTGTAAAAGAGAGAAAACCACGCCATGAATCCCTTTTTAAAATTGGGGGGCAAATGTAAGGATAATTAAATTAGATTAAAAATTAAATTCCCTATCTAGCACTTGACTCCATCTTTCTCCGTTCTCATATTCAAGTATCAAACTAATCGCCCATTTATTTCTTCCGAACATATGGCCTAGCCAATAAACATGTCTAAGTTCAGATCGTTAGATTTAATAGTCAGCATTAACTTGCAAACACCATCTTCAAAGCAGCGATACTTACCAGATATTTTTCAAGTGTTATCGACTTGGAACCCTCACCATGGCTTTCTTTTTTTTTTTTTCCTCCCCCTGCTCACAGTCAGAACAGATGTAGAAACGAGCGAAATAAAGACCTTCCTTTGTAAAACTTTAATCTGATTCTGTCTTCAAAATCATGACATATATATATATATATATATATATATATATATATATATATATATATATATATATATATATATATATATATATATATATATTGTGTGTTACGTATTTTTCATCGTAGATTCTCTTACCTTAATTATTATAATTTAATTTGTTAAATGTTTAAGTTGAATATCTTATTAAAGTCATTTTAAGATAATGTTTGATTCTAGTTCTTTCGTTAATCCTACGCCTCTAGCTCGCGCTGATACTTCCGAGAGATGTTCTCCCAAGGGGAGGAACATCACATGATGTTCGAAAAATTCACATTAATTATAGAGTTACTACCAATTGAAATAATTATTGATGGGTTTTTTTAACATATCTTTCCTCTGTTGTATTTAAATATGGATATAAATCCACTTCTAAGTTATATATATCAAAAAATATAGGTCCGACCTATATACAGGCAATTTATTATTACAATAGAAGCATTTTCGAGAAAAAGAGAAAGTTTTGAAAATTGGTCATTCTATGTTCATTTTTTGTCAATATATTGTACTTAAATAATTTTTTATTGTAATAATGTTCTTAAATCAATTTTATATATGTTTTTAATTTAAGTGACACTAAATATCATAAATGTTATCTATTTATACGCTTTTGCAAGCTAACGGTTTCGAATGTTATCGGATACCTTTTATAAGCTTAACTTCTAATAATAAAATAGCCAAGCTTACCTCAATTCACATCGGACCGAGAGGATTGTTGAAAATTTGGAGTGTTCATCTATTTCATAGAAAAAATTGAATTAGTCCATAGAAGTTCGAAGAAGAAAACCACACTTAAATGACCCAGCCAAAACCGTAATATACAAGAAGAAACTTTATCGACAACTGACTAAAAAAAGCTTTTCCCATCGTTTAGGGCGAGACAAAGTGCTTTGCCATACAACTGCGAAGGTAAAACAAAAAAATTAATAAAATCAAGTAATAGGAAAAAAACATTTAAGTCAACTCCTACTTAGATCAGCAAAGAAAAAATTTATTTTAGCGAATTTTTATCAAATAGTTACAATTAATATAAATATGTATATACATATGAAAGAATCACAACATTAAGTGGTAATTAATTTTTATTAATTTTCATTAAATTATCGTATTGTCATTCAAAACAATCCTGTATGGAAAATTTCAGTTCAACTGAATGCTTTAAAAAGTGAGAAAAAAACCTTTTCAAAATTTGGCCTATATAGGTCGCTGAAATTGAAACTAACGTGTTTGTATCTGTAATTCTTTAAATAATTAGTTTCAGTCAATTAATTTTAATTAATCCTAATTAATTTATCGTATTTTTACCCGAAACCTTTCCAAGTTTTCACACAAGTCGTCAAAAGAGTCGCTAAGTCGCCAAAAATGATGTCAACGTGGCTGTATTTGTAATTCTTTGAATAATTAGTTTCAACCAATTCAGTTTTATTAATTATAATTAAATGATTGTATTGTAATCCGAAACAATCACGTATACAAAATTTCAGCTCAATTGAGCGCTTTAAAACGTCTTTTATTAATGATTGAAAATTCCACCAATATAAATAAATAAATAAACGTATAGAGAGTGCGGACTAGTAGTCGAAATTGAAAAACCAAGTAGGAAAGGCTTTAGACGAGGATTCGTGACATGTATGTGGGGCTGAACAGTGATGGCACAACTATTGTCTTTTCTTAATCATACATTTAATTATTCGTAACTATTTACATACTATTTACAATACGGATCATTATTTAAGGTTTTACGTCTTCAATGTATAAATCGTCTTATAAGAATCACGAGGAGTTATCGTCTTTCAGCTCGTCCCACTTAACATGACGTCATCTTTGGTTCAGCGTCGTTGTGCATCTAGCAACTCGCAAGGCTCCCAAAACGCACAGAATGTTCCTAGGCATGTGCAGTACATTTGATGTTGTGGCTCGGAAATAGAGGCTGGCACCACATGTAAGTAACATGATTATGAAAAAAAAATGAGTTTCATTTTCTTCCTATTTGAAGGAATATTTTAAGCGAAAAGTTGCTTTACATGCAAAACGCGAACACTCCAGAAAATAAAGTTGAATAAATTGTTCGTTTGAATATATATATATATGTATTAGAGTTGCATTTGGAGGAAAGAACTATTAGCAACCAGCTTATATATTCATTTGAATAACTCTCATGTAACGATGAATACACAAGTTCTAGCAACTCCACTCTTCAAACTTATTTAAATGCTCCTGTTTAGGAGTGTGTGATTTCGTGTGTATGAAGGAAATAGACACACATATGTATAATGATTGTAGTTGGTATTAATGTTATTTATTTGGGGAAAAGACAAATTTAATTAGAAATGACTATAAACAAGTACCTATCTTATCTAAGAATTCTAAATGTACAGAGAAAAGAACAAGTCTAAATACCTAATGGACTGCATTTTGGCAGCCAATCCTTTGCAAATAGGGCAAGTCTCAAAGTGTAAGAGCCATTTCATTGATGGCGCCATCTAGTAGTGGTTCCTACTACCAAATGTTTCACCGCTGATTTTATCAAACTCCAGTTGGATCTTAAATATTGAGATAATTTAATTTTGCCGAGAGTACCAGAACCAAATTGTTACTCAACGGATTTTTTCATGCGACATAATAATATGACATGCATGCCTACGGTTTTCTCACCTTGAAAACCAAGATTAATTTGAGGCAAAGAACCACTAAGAGCCATTTTGAATAATAATAATATTTATTTATTATTATAATTTTCTCAAAAAAATCTCTGATAACATATAATACTTTTATGTTACGTCCAATAAAAGGATTTAACCTTATAATAAATTAAATTACGAATGATGCAGCTAATTAATAATTACGCTCAAGATCAAGTAAGGTCTGCCGAAATAGGAAGTCCAGGATATACACGTACTCGAATCCTTAACTCTCTTTAACTTTAACTAATTCGACTAAACTACGCTTCTTTTAAGCGTAAGTAAATTATATATACCTTTGGCTATATCAGCTTTCTGGTACTTCCTTATAATCACAGCAATTCTTCTACACTATTTAAATATCTTGGAATTCTCTAACATTGCGGTTCTGGTGCTGGCTCAATAGCCTTCCAACATCTACATTGCTATATCACAACGCTCGACTTAAATACCATATATAATTTGAATATCCCGTTCATTTTTTGGAGTTGATTGGAAATTAACGCGAATTTATATTCCCCAAAAAGACGCCTAAGAAGATTAATGGAAAGGTTCCGTACATATTCGTCACAATCCCCTCCAAAAAGAAAATGGAATTTATTCGAAGGTCACAAATGGCCCAAAAATAAATTACGTAACCAATTCCTAGACATGATTTATAGTCCCGACGACTTTAATATATATATATCTACCAATAGGATACTTTACAAATTATCCTTCCTTTATGGAAGGAAAAAAATTTACGACCTAAAACTGCCCTTTTAAAAACACAACATTTACAGAATTAAATTTCTCTACACTACGCCCATTTGGCTAAAAGGCGAGGGAACAACCACCGAAATGGTAGAAAACATGCCTACGTGGTTTCCTTAATTACTTATATAATTATACAACCATATTCGGACTTCCACCTTGATTCGTTGCTCACTATACAATCCTCAGGGTCAGCTACCCTGAAATGAGAACCCTTTAAATATTGTGAAGAAACAAAGATCTATAGTATATACAAATTCTTTCATGTTTTTACATCACATTTTCATATACGTCAATTAAAGCATCTGGCTCCTTAAAGTTCCCATTCCATGCATGCTGCGCTTGTTAGTATTAAATGTTAGCCCTACCTAATTAAGCCGCGTCCCAAGTCACCAGATGTGAGATAAAATATACACATATGTATACATACAATTTGAAACATTTTTCAAAAACAATAAAACAAACAACCAAAGGAATTGTCGCCTTTTAGCGAAGTCATACATAAAAGTAAACAAATGCATTCTTACAAATGTTTTCTCCATATTTATACAAAAATATTATTACAAAAGCTGATTTTTTCTCATCAAGAAAGAAACACGCTCATTGTAGTGTCCACTTTTGCTTGGCTTCTTAAATTAAAAATTCACACTTGGCTTGCTTTCTTGCAATAATACTTCCGACCACTTGTTCGAAAGAAGAAAAAAGAAACGATACAAGATTTTTTCCTTGTCCTCTATTCCTCCAATTCACCAGTTTTCCGTCTAATGCTTCCAAACAGATTCTCCTTCTCCTGATGTTGTTCTGTGGGATACTGTCGATTCCGATGCTCCTCTGCTCCTCTGGAATTCTTTCGGGCTGTTTTACTCGGCTGCGTAGGTAGCAAAGACAAGGTCTCACTGCTGTCGCCTGTTTAGACTGGACTGGTCTCCTCTCAGCTGCCCCCTTTTGATTCCGCTTTTAGTTGTCCTTGACTCCCGGGCCTTGTCGTATTGTCCACAGCTTTCTTATTTGCTACCTTCTGTCGGTGGCTTGCCCTGCCTGTTATCTATTTCATGTGAGGGACCTGCAATGGACTGTGATTCCTGGGAAGGGTTATTATGTCTTCTATATTTATAATTTCGAGATGAAACCGAGGACGGAATTGCTCTTTTTATCCCCTATTTTGGTTCAGGAGTTGGTCTTTTCTGGTCCCTTTTAATATGAAATATCACTTCATCACAAAATTTATGAATTACAACATGTATTTGTCCTTTTTATTAAACATTATCATCTTCTATATTTATTTCAAAACTTTTTAGTTTGTTTTCTATCTTACTTAAATTGCCCAGAAAATACATTCATAGCATTTTTCAGTTTTTTTCTAACGAGATATTTTGCGGCATTTACATGAATTTCGTCAAATTCTATATCAATCTTTGAACAATTGTAAACGTTGATTTACTACCCGCATCTAAGTTTACCATAAATTATCATAAATATCATGGGGAATGTATCAATATGGTTTTGTTGTGCATCTGGCGATGAAAGATTATACAACATTTCGAAAGTTTTCATTAGGATTTTTTGTATGTTCCCATACAAACACAATTTCGAAAAACATCAGATAACAAAAGCTTCTCTGAACTGGACAAATAATTTCTAAAACAGCCAAACCAAACCTCTTTTTATGAATTTAAACATGAAATTTACGTATTTTTATGTACTTAACCAGCTTGCACGTTTGAGTTACAATAAATAAGCATTTATACTTATACTGAAGTGAGACTTTTCAAATACATTGTTTAATTTTTTTTTCAAAATCAAATGTTTACTGAGCATTCCCATGAATTTATTAAAAATTGTCATTTTTTTGTTGCAATATCTGGCCTCTAATCACATATTTTAGAAATATCTCAAAATGATCACTATATATAGTTACATACCAGTAATATGCAGTGAAAAATACAGGTGCATTAACATAATAGATTTCGAGAAAAAGATATACATAGTTTTAAAATACACTTTTTGAGAAAATTGCATTTTTAAAGTAAAATCTCACTTTATGATAACAATTATGAATTACAACATGTATTTGCCCCATTTTTTAAACGTTATCATGTTTTCAATTTATTTTGAGACTTTTTTTCCCTTTTTACTTAATTACCCAGAAAATACATACAAAGCCTTTTTCAGTTTTTGTCTAACGAGATATTTTGTAGCATTTACATGTTTTTCCAAAAATTCTGCATCAATCTTGGAAGAATTTTTAGTTTTGATGCATTACTTACATCAAAGTTGACCCTAAAACATCATAAATGTCATGTAAAAATGTATCAATATGTAAAAATAATGATTTGGGAATACGTGATTATACGACATTTCGAAAGTTTTCATTATGTATTGGTATGTTTACATACTAACAACTTCCTAAGGTATCATAATTCAAGTTTACATCTCTCTATGTATATATATATATATATATATGTTACAGACAAGGGATTCTTTTTCTTTTTAAATCTGAAATTTATTTGTTCTTTATGCATATAACAACCTTCTTGCTACGACAGTAATAATATGCCTTTTGTAATTTTTCCTCAGAAACTATTAAAAATAAAGATTCAAGATTTTTTCTAAAAAATAAATAAACGTTTATCTTTATACTTTAGTGAAATTCAAAAATATTGTTTAGTTTTATTTTTTAAAAATATATAAGTTTTAATAACACAATATGGAATTTAATAAATATTGTAATTTTTAATACGCATATGTTTTTGAGCTAAGTGCTTTAGAAATATTTCAAAAATTTCTCTTCAGTATACAAAGTATATATCCATACATGCAGTAGGTTTAATGCAAAATATCGGAAACAATTTTAAAAGAACAGTTTTTAGAAAACAGTAATTTTTTAAAATGTTTTTTTTTGTCAAAGAAAGTATTTTGTACTACTTACTAATTTTTGCTGTGGATATTCCAAAAATATTATCTTTTTTTATTAACCATTAGATCATTTAAACTTTAGAACAAACTTCATTTCAAAAGCATTTTTGACAAATCTAACAGTTAAACTTGCAGATATTATGCTGTTATCTAAAGTTTATTGCGAAGGAATAAATAAAACTTATTGTTGTTTCTAATGACACCTGTCTGACGTAGTCAGATCGAGGCCCATGAAATTCATCGTGGCATGGGGCTAAAGGTACGCCTGTCGTTGGCCTTAAGCACTATACAGGTGACAGTACGATTTAGCTCGGAGAAATTCCCCGAAGTGACGATAGATGGCGACTATATTATTATAATAGAAGCATTTTTCCCAAAAGGAGAATATTTTGAAAATTGGCCATTCTATGTTCATTTTTTTTTCAAAATATTGTACTTTAGTAGCTTTTTATTGTAATAATAATCTTAAAACAATTTTATTTACATTTTCTAATCTAAATGATACAAAATATCATAAATATTATCCATTTATACGCTTTTGCAAAATCACGTTTCCGAACGTAGTCGGATACCTTAATATGCCAATCTTGACAATTTTACCTGTCAAAGTGAGCGTATCATGCCAAATGCTGATTTTCTAAAAGTAATTTTGACATACTTCTAATTCATACAACGGAAAATATGTTGTATCCCATGAAGGGTCATGATTTGGAAATTTTAAAAATATCAAAAACTCATCATCGGGAAAAAGATTTTGAGACTACTGACTTTTCTTAATACATTGATTTTTCAGCAAAATTGCAAATCAAAAAACAATAGCTTATTGGATGTTTTTCAGAAAAAATACCCTTTTGAAATGCCTCATCAAAATATTCTTCTATACATCAAGAACATCATCTTAATTTTTTTTCATGTGTAACTTTTAATTTCTTCTAATCTATTAATCATTAAAATATGTTTGAAATATTCATTTATATAAAAAGATAGCGTTAAATATAGTTATTTTAATTTTTGTTTTTATTTTTAGTCATTATAATACATATATTCCGAACTTTGTAACGAATAGCAAATAGATGGACAACAGTGCACACTCTTTTCGCGGAGTGAATACATATTTAATCAATTAGCCTGCCAGCTCGGCGAAGAAAGCAGATTCCATTGTCTGCACGCGAAAACCTCTCGTTATTTCTATACTGTTTTGATATAATTGTAACTGTGATTAATTTATGTGTGAAGATATTTTTAATCTATTTTAGTTTTTAAGAAGCTTGCATTTAGAAAGGATGAATAAAAGTTGATTTGATCTAACCGCCTTAATAATTCTTTGAGTTAGCAGTCTTACATATTTATATATTGACATTTTCGGATTCTGCTTAAAATGCTAAGTATCAGACATTTAAAATATCTTAAGGGGATGGTGGAGCTTCAAAATGTCAAATTTTGGTCAAAATTGTGATTTTTATTTTTTATACTAGTAATATTCCTTTTAATTCATAGAATAATTCTGTCAAAGTATTTTGTCATTTTAATTTATAATCACTGAATTATTTTTTTTTATTTTACCCAAATATATAAAACACACTTTTCTTAGTTTGTAAATTTTCCCTTTTCATTGCTATTTAAAATGCTCTTTGCTTTTCAAATTATGTCATATATCTTTGAAATTTTCACAACTTATGAACGATGATATAATTAACAAATTTGTGCATTATTTTTCTAAAGAAATTAACTTATCATATTTTGTGTTGTTTTGAACAACTTAAATGTGTGATAATTGGTAAAATATTTCATATAATACAGAAAATTTATCTTTTGTTCATCAAATTTTATTCTGAATTTAAACTCCATGCACAGATATATTTTTTTCATTTCATCTATGTATAAAACGAAAATTATGTAAGTATCTTAAAAACTAATGCGCAAAGAACATTTTTTTAAAAAAAAATAATGAGTTTATAGTATTTTGCCTTAAAAATATATTTAAATTATGAAATATAGTATAATTATTTACATATTCATTCCATTTTTTCAGCTAATTAAGATAACAGATAAGAAATTAATTTTAATAGCCCATCGTCCCCTTAACAAGATACAAATCGTTAAAAAAGAGTTTTGGAGACATTTTTAAAGATTTTAAACTTAAAGCAAAATTTATTTTAATATATTCTGTATTTTGTTATTCTAAACGCTTGAGTTGTTCCGATCGTGAAAGAACAAAATGATAATGTGACGGGTCTTATGGATTTGTAAAAAATGCAGATAGAATTTCGAATTCACTTCAGGGTCTTGAATGCATATTTGTAAAGGGTCACACAAATTGACTGTCAGATTCAGAATCTCCCATTTAGCTCGAAGAAAACTTCCTTAAAAGAAAGGAAAGAGACTTTCTGAAAAAATGAGCTTCAAAAAATCTCAATTTATTATTTTATGAATAAAGATATTGAAACTCAAATCTGTATTTTAACTTAAAAAAAATACTGGCATTATATTTTATATGAAAGGGGCTGTTTATAAAATTCTTGAAAAGTGTACTTATAGTTTTAAATGTAAAACATTAGGAAATTGAAACTTTTGTAAAAATATCCTTTTCTTTGAAATATTAGTATTTTTCATTATTTTTAGGTAATTTGAAAGAAAACCTTTAGTACGGATTAATGATAAATATTTTTGAAATAAAAATGTGAAGAATATTACGTACTACTTAAATTCTTCTTAGGTCTTTCTTTTTCAAATTTTGTGAATTTTTAGGGTTTTCTCACACTTCTTGATTTGTCTTCTATAATTCCTAAAATCAGACCCATTGAATATTTGTTGATGTTTATGAGAAAACAGGGAAGATAGATTTTTCCTTCATCAACTAAAGATGTTGGTAGGATACTGATGCAACTAGAACCAAAGTTATGTGTCACAACAGTATGCACAATTTGCAGCAATTGCGTCGACAAGACGAAGACGTGCTGGGATTCTTTCCAAAGGTAATTTAATATTTCGTCGAGTTACCTCTGGAAAGTATTACAACAAACAAGCATCTTGACTATTCATGTAGGGAAATTGTACTTTTTATAGGAAAGCAGTTGTAAATATATATATACATATTCTTTAATAAAATATAATACCTTCTTGGTGTGCTACAGCTATTACTAAAAAAAAGAATGATATATATATTTTTTTAAATTATAAATATTTCCTCAATGCATAATTAGATTCTGAGTATGTATTTAAAACACATAGGTATCAGTTCAATGATATAACTAACTTTTTTCGGAAATTATAATAATTATAACCCAAATAATGTTATAAAATTATCAAAATTAATTATGCTTATTGAATTAGCAACAAGGGAAGTTTATTTAAGTTTTAATGGTAATCTAAACAAACATTTTAAATATTTCCCTCACGTTCTATCTGCTGGCAACAGTACAGTTAATTTACACTTATATTTTTTTTAAAAATTATATAATTAAGAATGATTTTATTTTTATATGTATAGATGTTTATATTGATAATGATAAAAAAAATTGAGAATAAATTCCTAATATTTATTTGTATCATAATTATCTAAATCTAATTAAAATAAACCATAACAATGGTTTAGTGGTTAGGCCGCACATATGGTATAGTGGATAGTGTCTCTTACTGCTGTGCCACAGGGCCTAGGTTCGAATCTAGATAAAGGCATGTGTGTTTCTAAATGCGAAATGCATGTGTGGCATAGGGACGATATAATTAGACGTCAAGCCACAAACCTTCTAGCATCTGTGGCTCGTGGTAGGCATCTGACTACACCGAAGTTGTTATCTTTCAAATAGTACTGACACCTGCAGAGTACTCAAAGCATGGCTAATGAGAGGCACAAAACTAGTCTATCAATCGATGAATTCCGTGGATCTTAATCTGATGTTACTGTCAATTAGGTAGGATAAGGAACAACAAACCAATTTACTATAGATTACCTTCATCTAACTTCATTACCATCATCTGAATTGATATACTCTTCCTTTCTGTCCCCTTATATATAAAAATATAGTGAGTACTAGTAACTTTAAGACTATTTTTAAACTTGTAATCTTACCCTAAGACTAATAGCTTGTCAAATTTATTACTGTGAACTTTAAACTTTGTTTTATATTAAATTAATGAACTTACAGAGGTGTAACAATTTTTATTCGAATTCAATGTCGACGAAATCTTGAGACGATTTATTTTCTTTAATGTATGACATTAAGATCTTTTAAAAATTATAAAAGAAAAATTTGAAAATTAAGGGAAGCATCTAAATTTGCAATAGTTAGGAAAGGAGATGATTAATTTTATTCAATAGATTTAATCTTGTCACTGAAAATCTGATAAAACAAAAGAAAAGTGGAGTTAAGTTGTTGGAAAATAAAAATTAGAAAGAAAAGTGTCTCCATAAAACTGGACAAAAATTAGTTTCAGCGGCAGATGGCTTAGAATGAAGTTTTAAAATTACATTCACTGAAACTTAGTATTGTAGAAAAAAGATGCGTCATATTAAATTTAAAAAATGGTATTACTGTCGAATATCCCAATTACCATAATGCCTAAAGATACAAGAATATACACAGTGTATATTGTATACTTCATATTTCATCATGTTATACTGATCATATATTATAGTATAATACAAAATTTAATATATAATAAAAATTTCTTTTTTTCGACTCGTGTTATGAAGGAAACTTTTGCTTGAAATGACATATTTTATAAGGTTTTCCAGCTATTTTTAGAACGAAGTACGCTTTACTTACAAACTGGTAAAATATTTATATAGATAAATGCTTTGTTTTTCAATTTGAGCAACATCTGTTGTCACAAAAAAGAATTAATAGCATTAGAAACTTGGCAAACAACATTAACACGATAGTAAAGCTTTCTTTCCAATTAATAAATCGTGCGGAAACTCCTAAGCGCCGGCAAATCTTTCCTACATCAAAAAGATCGGCACTGAGCCTTGTTTGCATTAGGCAATAAGCTCCTTTTAAAACCTTTCAGCGACGAAACGGAAGGGCTTTCCAGGGGCTGTCCTCCCCCCTGCCAGTGACTCTTATTTTGCTCCATAGAAAAAGATTTAGAATCTGTCTGGAAAAGAAATTTTTCAAGTGTAAAAGAAAAATGCCTTTTCAAGCTCGATTGTGATTTAAAACTTATTCGACGTGACGAAGGAAGAATAATCTTTGAAATTTATGGAGGGGAGGGAAAAAATGCAAAAAAGGGAGACAAAAAAATAAAGAAAAAGAACATTGTTCTGACACGTGGGATGAGGAAAATAAGCTCTTCTCTTTCTCTATTCAGATGGAAGAGATTGTGGTTGCCATAGTTACGGGGAATTTATGTTAAATACTTTTCACTCTTGATAAGTATGCATTTATTTCGACATTATTTGTTTCAGGTCTGATTCTTTTAAAATGTGTTATTGACGTTTCCATTAGTGAAACAGAAATTCTTTTAAAATGTTTATGTTTATTTTTTTTCGGATTTTGCACCCGTGAAAATCTATTTATTTTAAATTAAATTGTAGTTGCAGAGAATTTCTTTGAAAAAAATATATTGTTTATCCTTGCAAAAACGAAAATAAAGGTTTATTCTATCAGCAGCTACACAAATCAATCTTAGATGTCATTATTGAGTAAATTAATCCTTGTGTAATAATAACCATGGGATTCGGAATGAATACAGACTACTTATTAATCGTTTCGTTTTGTGTAACAGATTACAAAAATGATGATTGAGTGTGACAGCATATTATTTCACTTTCATATTGCCATGGCGTTTGAAGTTAATTTGACCATTTATTAGAATTGCTCAGTTGTGCTCTGGATAAACAGCAAAATCAAAGCTTCCTGGCAAAGATTCTACTTTCAGTGTCGATTTAATAAGTGCATATGTGCAATTGCGATGTGCATCTAAAGGTCAATGCTTTGAAGATGTAACTGCCTATTTCCACTTTTGACTTGTTTTACCCACCTTAATGATCGTTGCGATATATTTTGCAACATTAGAGAGTTCCTAAAGGTTGAGGTTAAAATGAGTAACTTAAATAGCGAAATGAGGTGTTGAACTATCCTAGGCTTCAAAAATTGAAAACCTCGAGTGTAGATTGATCGATTATTTAATGCAGTTTCCAGTGTTAGGAGCAACTTAGATAGTTTGAAGAGATTAAATACGTAGAGAAACGACGTGGGAAAATTAAAGCAAAAACAACAAAAACCCATGAATATCGATCATTATCCTTTTAAGTGTCTCCTAACAGGAGGGGCATAATTTTACAGGTTTCTCATGGACTGTCTGCCGTCATAAAACACCCACTATTGTCAAAAGATAACAGGAGAACAGTCTTTTAGCAAAATCATGTTTGAATTCCACTCAATTTTTGATCTCAGAAGAGCTCGCCTTTATTCAGGTCCCCCTCACGGCAAACCGTCCACGGCTGCGCCTGCAATGTGCGCATGAGCTCATAGCCTGGCAAGCTGATTGGCACCAAGTTGTCTTTTCAGATGAATCATCGCTTCAATTTGTGGTGCCATGATGACCGCATTTGTGTTAGACGCTGCGCCGTTGAACGATACCTTCCAGAGTGCGTTATTCGATGGCATAGTATAACACCCGGAGTTATGGTTTCGGGTACGATTTCGTATCACAGAGGATCCAATTTACTACGAATTGAGGGTAATCTCAATAGATACAGGTATGCCCGTGAAGTGCTACAACCCGAAGTTGTTGCTTTCCTTCAAGGCATTCCTGGAACTATCTATCAGCAATATAATGCACGCCCACATGATGCAAAGACTAACTTCTGTTCGACCTAATACATGCCAATTTTGTTTGGCCTGCTTATTCACGGCATATGTCACCTATTAATCACGTGTGGGATTTGGTTGGTCGGCATCTCGCTCGTGATCCGCGTCCTGCGGCTTCAAAGGACGAACTTTTGTTGCGCATACAAGCAATATGGAATTATTTTCCACAGGCATACAGTCAACATATGTTTGTCTCCATGCCACGTTGTATAGCAGCACTTATTGCAGCACGTGTATTGTTTTTTTTTTTTTTGCTTTGATTATTTCGTCATTTATTTGTACTAATACAAGTCGCTTGTGCATTAAATTGTATTTAATTCTGATGATTCCTTCACGGTGTTACATTTTTACCAACAGCAGTTTAATAATCGCATGGTACTTTTTTGTAGTTATATCAACCTAACTACATACATAATTTCATTAAAATATACCCATTATTTCTGTAGATCGTCAACCAAAAAGCAAAAGTCCTTTTATTTTGAATACCAAAATGTTTCACGTGATGTTTTTGAAAGTATAAATGTTGTAGTCAAGATATATTCATCACAATCAGATTCAATTGAGTATTAAGCAAACCAGTCTTTAACTAGCTAAGGATATCTTAATGGGAACGTTTAATTCATTTTTTGTAGCACATGTATTTCCACCATATTTTGAGTTCAAATAATAATTTAGAAATTTAGAGTTTTTTGGCTCATTTTTTTAAAGAGCTAATAAGATTTTTAGCATAAACCTTCAACATATATATATATATATATATATATATATATATATAAAGAAAGAGAGAGAGAGATACGAGCATTTTATACCTATATGTGCACCAAAATTATTCACAGCCTACAATCTAAATTTCAGTTTCTAACTAAAACCATAAAAGCGCTTAAAATTTCAAAATTAAAGTGCAATTCTAATTTTTCTTATTAATTTGCAGTGTCACTAACATCTTAATTCAAAATTCTTTCTAGCTTAGAATACTTCCTTGTTCAAATTCGGCACATACATAGGAATGTATAGTTTTTTTTTCCTTTTTCGAATAGAATATATTTATAATTTTAACGTTTCTCTCTCCATATGTTTTCAGCATGGTGATAGTTTTGCGTTAATTCCATCCAGTATTTAGTTGCATGAAGAAAACTTAAGACTTGAAGTAAAATAAATATATGCATGCGGTGAATGTGTCAAAAATTTATATTTTTCTTTCGTCTCTTGCAAACAATGTTCACTATCTTTTTTAAATGATGCAAAAGGTAAGAAAAAAACAATTTCTCAAGAAATCCAGTTGGTTTACTCCTACTCACCATAAAATAAAAAGATTTAAGAGAACTAGAATTTCCCAAATTTTCATAGAGAAAGAAAACAGAATAACACTTAAAATCGAAAAGAAAGTTAAGAACATTTTGTTGAAGAATAAAAGTGTACTGGAATTTTAATTATAAAATGAACATTTTCCTTTTAACTGAAATGAAGAAAGGTGCCAAGGTTTATATTCAAGGAGTGAAATCTATGCGAAACACATTTTTATCTTTAACATTAAAAATTATCTTTTAAAGTGAAAAAGAATGAATGGTATACGAAAGCTTCGTTTCCATAATCTTATTTGTCAGACATTTGAACTTTTATTTTATTTTGTCTTAGTTCCAAGAAATAAACACATTTAAATAGTAAAAAAAGACAAGTTTGTAATATTCAGTAGAATTTCATGCTAAAGCAGTCTAAATATTTGCTAAATGGACAAAGTATGTTTAGCATAGTTGATTGAAATTTTAAATTGAATTCCCGTTTCTCATTTTAGTGTTTTACTTTGTGTTAAGAACAGTCAGTAGGGTAATAACCTTTGAAAAATCCATTTTGAGTTTTTGCAATTTCTAAAATCTCCAAATCAAGACCTTTCCAATGATATAACATGCAAACCATTATATGAATTAGAAGTATTTTAAAATGGTTTTTAAAAAAAATAATCAGCTGATTTATAATGCCCATTTTGACAGATAGAAATGTAAACATTGCCTTTTTAAAACTAAGAAAAAGATGAAAAGCCTCAATTAATTTTTATTTTTTAATACCCAAATTAACTGTAGATACTTGTATAACTGCAACTGTTAGATTTTCGAAAAACCTTTGGAAGCAATTTCAGATTTTCATGTGGGTTTTAGTAAATGTTATACTTAAAATGTTGTCATTTTTTACTGAAATTTAGGACTTTTCTTTAGTTTAAATTCATTTTTAATTAATTATTGTTAATGATTGCTAAATCTTCGCGTGTTTAAGTAAAGTGTTAAAAGAAAAAAAATTAGGATATATAATTGTGGCCAGGTGAGAAATATTTACGTAATGAATCTTAATTTTATAACTGCATAATGCATAATGAATATAATATGTGATTAAAAATAAATAGGATAATATTTTACAACGTAAGATCTTTTATAAAAATTGTTTTCTAAACGTTTTTTTTTTAAATTGTGTAAAATACTATTTTTCTTAAATGCAATTGTGTATACTGAAGAGACATTTTTGAAATATTCTTAAGTATATATCATAACAAAAAATGACAATTTTCAATTAATTCATAATAATCATATTTGCTCGCTCAACTAAAAGTTTGTTTTTGAAAAATCTAATAAATATATTTAAAAAATTTAACTTCAGTATAAATATAAATGTATAATTAATACATATAGTCAAAATCTTGAGTCTTTATAATTAATAGTTTCTGAGATAAATGTATGAGATGATACATCAAGTATGATGCTTGTTGTCTTTGCGAGAAGCTTGTTACATACTTAAAAATACATAAATTTCATGTTTTAAAACATAAAAAGTTTTATTTTGGCTGTTTTAGAAATCATTTGTCCAGTTTAGGTTAACTTTTGAAGTTTAAAACTTAGAAACTGTCTGCAACAACAAAACCAATAATAATTTTACAAAAGCCTCACGAAAACTTGGGAAATGTCGTATAATCAGATATTTTTATATACCATCCACACACACAAATTCATACCAAAACCATATTGATACATTTTCGTATTATATTTATGATGATTTATATTAAAATTTGTTATTAGTAATACATGAACGCTACAAATTCTTTAAAAATTGATATAAAATTTGAGAAAATTGATATATTACAAGAAAATATCTCGTTAAAATATTAAAAATGCTGTTCTGGGTAATTTAAGAATTTTTTGTTGACTATTTTATGCAAAATAAATTACAAAGATGCTAATGTTTAATAAAATGGGACAAATACATGTTGGAATACATTATTTTTGAGACGAAGTTGCACTTTAAAATAAAAATTCAATTTTCTCAAAGATGATGTTTTTAAAATTGCATTTATATTTTTCTTAGAATATAATTTATGAATGCACATGAAATTTTCCCCCTCATTTTACTGATATGTAACTATATATATTGACGTGAGTTTTTCGGATATTTTTCCAAAATATTTGACTGGAGTCCATGTATCGTGACAAAAAATGTCATTTTTTTTTTTAAAAATTCATAGTGATATTTTTATGTTACATGTTTTTGAGAAAACTAAACAATATATTTTAAATATTTCACTTAATTGCAAATATTAATGTTTATTTATAATTCAGACAAGTATTTAATCTTTAATATTCAAAGGCTTTTTAATAATAGCTAACTAATTATAACTCAGATGTGTAATGCTTTCTGTCATTGCGAGAAGCTTGTTGCATTAATAAAAATACACAAATTTCATGTTTAAAAACATAAAAACAGTTTTATTTTTGACTTTTTTAGAAATCTTTTGTACAATTTTTGCGGAGAATTTTGAATTTTAAAACTTTTTAGAAATTGCGTTTGCATGGGAACATACAATTCCATGATTAAATTTTTCTAACGTCGTAAAATCACATACTCCCAAATCATGACTCTTACATATTGATACATGTTTACATTATATTTATGATGTTATAAGATCAAATTTGATATTTATAATGCATCGAAGTTAAAAATTCTTCACAGATTGTCACATAATTTGTGAAAATTGAAGCAAAATGGCAAGAAAATCTCGTTGAATAAAAACTGAAATTTATTATGTATGTAATTTCTGAACATTTTAAGGCTTTTTTGTTTCCTATTTTATGCCTAAAAATTAAGAAGGTACAAAGGTTTAATAAAATACGGCAAATACATGCTGTAATTCATTATTTTTGTGATTAAGTGATTTTTTACACTTAAAATGCAATTATCTCAAAATGATTGTTTTCAAACTAAGTGTACCTTTTTCAAAGAATCTAAAAAATGAAGATACTTGTAATTTTTACTGCACATTAATAATATGTAACTATATATAATAGAGCTACTTTTTTGGAGATTTTCACAAAATATTTTTCTCAGAAGCAGCTATCGTAAAAAAAAATGACAATTTTCACAAATTTCAAAGCGATATTTTTACAATAAATTTTTTTGAAAAAAGTAAACAATATATTTGAAACATTTTGCCATTATTTAAATAAAAAAATCCTAATTACTATATAGTTAGAATTTGCAGTTTTTATATTTAACAATTTCTGAGAAACAGGTTCCTAAAATGTCTCAATTTAACATTGTCGGTATAGGGGGTACCGTCTAGTCTTAAGAGTTTGTGACGTTCCCCCCCCCTGGGAGAGTATCTCTAGGAGTGTCAGCGTAGATTAACGAAAGAACTAGAATCAAACATTATCTTAATATGACTTTATTGAGATATTCAACTTAAACTTTTAACAAATTAAATTATAATAATCAATGTGAGAGAATCTACGATGGCAAAAAATACGCAACACACAAATATATATATATATATATATATATATATATATATATATATATATATAGATAGATAGATAGATAATAAGACTTAAGTCTAATTCAGACCACTATCAATAACTGAATCGCCTAATCACTGATTCTAATATTAAATAGTCAATTCTACCTTATTGCAGCTTGAAGAATCAATCAATATTGACTTATGCTCAATCTTGTCTTTATTTGCATGAACTTGCGTGCAACTTGACCTTCATATATTCGATCACTTATAACTTCTACTCACCGTCATGTAAAGCTCATTCAGACTTAAACCACGAACTATACTAACTTTTCTCTATTTGCCATCAACTGCCACAAACTAACATCAATTGTCCTACATTACCCTATATTGCCATTAATTCTCGCCGAAAGAACCCAAAGGACATGTTAAAGAAAAGACGCGTGAGCCCGTCACACGTTTAATCCATAAAACTTTATTTTTCTGCTTCAGTTAACTTTATACAAATGTCGAGGTTCCATCTCATATTAAAGCAAACATGGGAAAAATAAATAAAAATAATTAAAACAAGTAAAAACTGCTGCAAAAAAGCATCATTTGTCTATCTTTATATCATTAAAGAATTTTATTTATAAATATGAAGAAAAGTCCTTTTAGATATTTTGCCTTTCTAAAAATCAATTCAATGCATTTAAAATAAACACTAAATGTGTCTGTAAACCTCTAGACAAAGTCAAATTTGTACAAATATTGGGTGAAAAAATTCGACTGACATTGTAAAACGCAAAACCTTTTATTTAATCTACTCAATATCTGTAATATTAACGCAACAAATTCCAATCCTAACAAAAACAATAACGCAATCTCACTTTACAATCAATGACAACTTTGAGTCAGAGTCAGTAGCGCACAAAGGAATATTTCAAGGGGAGGGGGTCCGGGGTCGAAAGTTCACTATTCTTGTTTCTTGCTCCTTTTGATTTTGTCGATTTTCGGGAACAAAACACAGTAAGGAACTAATTATTGAATAAGTAATTAACATTAATTAATAAAATTAATCATTAATAACAAACACTTAATTAAATTTTTCGTTCTATACACTTAAAATTGTAATTAATTGGAAAAAAAATCAAGGGTTTTGGGGGTCCGGACCCCCAGGACCCCCCTTGTGTGCGCCACTGGAGTCACACAACTTCAAGCTGTAGAATAAGTCCAGACACCAGCTTCCCTCGTACGTAGCTTAGCGAGCTGAAATCTATCTCTTAGATTCTTATTAAATCAATACTGATTTTCTTTAACATTTGACAATCGCACAGCCTTCATTCTCCTACAATCCACATTTCCCCCTGCCTTTCTTATTTCAGATAATTGGTATTTATTTAGCATGGCGAGATTTTAAAATCAAGCAATCAGCAAAATAAGTCCGGTGGCTGAGTGCTTAGTGCATCGTGCTTTCACACCACAGCTCCGAGGTTCAAATCAAGGCTGACTCAACCTTTCATCTCTTCAATGGCTCGATAAATGAGCACCAAACTTGCTTGGGAACTTAACACTAGGGGATTCGCGTCAGACTGGCAACATGAGTGGAATATCTGCTCACATGCATCTTAGGGCCCAAGATCACGTATACTGAGTTGGGCACAGTAAACCTTGGACCTGATGGGCTGTCACACTACTGAGTTAAGTTAGTCAGCAAAATAGTTCCTCTAGAGCAGGGATGGCGAACATTTTGAGACATGGGTCAAAGTTTGTTCATAGTACTAGCGCGTGGGTCAGTAATGCCCATTTGCACCAGAGTTAAATTTAAATATATTTAACTGAATATTTTTAAAACTATAATTTAAACTAACTTTAAACTAATTAAAAACTAAACTCTTTAATTTCAATTAGTTTATAACGGGTAAAAAGGGCGCTATGTAAGTCTCTTTCAACAATCATAACTGATTAAAGAGCATTTTATCTGAAGAAAGTGCTTTAAATATGGTTATTTACTTTGTTTTCGATTGTTTTTCAACGAACAAAATTTGAGCAAAATTATACACTTTATTTGATATTTTGTACACACTTTTGCTTTATTTCGAATACTACATTCTTTCTTATACATTTGTGTAGCTATGGAACCAAGGGTGTAGCTACCGCCGTGTCAATGATACGGTGCTCCAAGCTTCAGGGACCCCAAAATGTGTAAGAAAATATCTTAAAATATTTAGAACCCACCAAAAATGGCCTCCAAATAATTTGGATAAGGTGTCCACTCAGGACTAGATACGTCAGTCTTTGGAACTGTAATGATCAAACTGAAGGTTATAGACAGCATTTAAATTGTTTTTGTGTGAATGGGCTTGAAAAAATTCAAGTAGAATATAATAAGTCCACACAAATTAAAAAAATCGAAATAAAGCCGCTTAAGCAAACTAGTGGTTGCCTAGCAATCATGAATCAGCTAAAAAGCTTGCGTGGGTCAGTGTCTGACCCACGGGTCATAGGTTCGCCATCAATACTCTAGAGGATAGTTAACACGGAAGAGAGCATGCTACAGTGTCTCACCCATTTCTGGTATTATTCGGGTTATGATCATTAAAATCGTATTGTGTGTGTTTGAGTCTAAATTTTACAAGGGAAGAGCCCAAATGTTGTAGGAAAATATGGGAATTTCGAACATTAAATTGTAGACTAGGCGTCAAAATCCTCACTGTTGATATATGAAAGATATCAAAGAGATATTCAGTTCAGAAGTCATCAATGCTAGTAAATTTTACGTGGCTTGACAACATTGCCTTTTCAAATCACGACCAAATTCCGTGTTGTGTTAATCTTTTGTAGCGAGTCATCAATAGTGAGAAATATTTTAATACAAAATAAGGATCTCACAAATGGAAATTGCTTGCAAATCAAAGGAAGCCCTGCATAAAAGCTGTCTAGAAACAAAGCATTTTTTTAAAGATAAGGACAGTTATAAAATTTAAGACACCTTAAATAACTTTTGCAGTTTTCATCACAACTTTATAAAAATAGTACACTTAAAAGTAGAAAAATGGACTAGATTTTATAAAAAAAATGTATAGGGTGTCCAAAAAGTATGACTACACTTCCAAAAATTAATTCAAAACTAACTAAAAGGTTCCTTTAGGGTTTTTTAATGTTCCAAAGAGAATAGATTATAAAGTGTATGTTTAATGAAATGCAAATTAGATGATGCAACGCCCACTTCTTGCAACAATCTTGTTCCAAAATGGCTTCACCCTAAGATCAAGGGCAAGTGGCAGCATGGCTTATCGAATTCAAAACTGCAACACAAGTGCAGATTAAATGAGGCACCACTAAACTGGAGTTTGGAAGTTACAAAAGTTCCCCAGCAGATGGATAAAAGAGGAAGCTCAATAACGTGACCTCCTAGATCTCTTCATCTAACACCTTTGGATTTTTCTTGTGTGTGTGTAAGGACACAAGAAAAACATTGTTTAACAATCTTCAATTTGCATCATTGGGGAATTTAAAAAATGTTGAATTACAGTGGGTATATTCATTTTTTTTACCCTACAATACTTCTTAGGACATAGTATGAAATATCATATGGGACCAATGTATCGTTCGCAACTATGGTGAAAGCAGGGGAATCATACAATAAAGCGTTGTAAAAAAAGTTAAGAAACAAAGCAAACAAAAAAACGTAAGGGAATATCTTTATATATTTGCTATATTTTAATTAATATTTGAAACTGACCGCTATATATTAATTAATCGCTTTTCTTATAATTTATCTTAATTTTTCGTTCGTGATTTTTCAAAATTAGACAGAAAATGGTAGACATAACCTTTGTTTCATATATCATTCTATTCAGATGAGGAGATCCTGAAATATTTCAGGAAACCCATTATGATATTATAAATCAAACTACTACCATGCAAGAATTTAGTATTTTTCGTTGTTTTTAACGATGCACAATAGTTCAAGATTATTAAGTACTGAAGAATTTTGTAAGTCTCATGGATTTCATATTGTAACTTTTACTTTCGATGTTTCCCGAACCGTTCGAGGAACTGTGACTTTTTTTTTATTTGACCTTTAAGTGCTGCTTACGGTATTACACATACTTTACAGTTATTTGTAATTATTTCTACCTCATAAAACTACATCATGGCCTGACTCTTCTCGAGTAGGATTATCACGTAAAGTCAGAAAATATTTTAACTGACCATGTCTAGCTAAAAAAAATCTTTATTTTAATGAATTCAGATCTTTCTTTGTGATTCACATTAGACGAAATCGATGTTTGTTGAATAATGGTTCCAATGTATGCTCGAAAAAATTATTTAATACGTTCTACGAAGAATAAAAAAAAGACAACTTAGAAATCTTGGACTACGGAAAATCCATGGGCTTTGAGAGTTTATTCGAAAAATCTATGTTGTCCTACAGAATTTTATGAAGTATGAATACTAAATTAATTTCAAGATAAAAAACTGTTTTCCAAGAAAAACTTTCGATGTAAATAATAAGAAAATTCTGACTTAGAAATAAATTTACATTTAACAAATGAATCCAAATACGCTATATTTTTATTTCCTTAGTGTCATATTATTATTGATACCATTTTGTCCAGATTCCATGGAAGGCGAAAATTAACAAAGGCGTCACCTTTTTTGTGAGAACTGTTCATGAAATTCTACCATATGATCCTCTATTAAATTCAGTAATAACGAAAAAATAGGAAACTGTGAAGTTAGCAAGATGCATATGTCTTCAAAAATCAATAATAATTCTCGGTGCTATTAATAACAATTCAAACCAGCAGTCTGAAATAAAACTTCAAATTCCGAAAAAAGCACACATTCTATTATAATCTTATAAAACAAATTGTATTTGCATTTCTAATTTTGTTTTAAAACTTAAGTTTAAAATAATAACGACACTGAATACAGAATCTAAAATATCTGGTTTTAGTTATTATCTGATGGAAGGATTTTACTTAACAATAAAATATTCGAATTTGAACGTATTCTAATATGATACACTATACTAAAGATGTGTCATAGCTTTCTGAAACAATTATAGGTTAACAAATTTGATGAATTGAAATATAATCATCTGTATCAGGCTAAATAATACCAGGTTTAATATCTTGCATCTAGTATATCCTCAAATGTCCACGTCTGATACTGAGTTGGAGTATTGAACGAGTTGCATCTTTGCGAAAGGAAATTGAAGCTTGTATGTTGCCACCATATAAAAAAGCAAAAAAAACTTAAATTAATCATTGAAATTAGCAGAAGTAGAAATAAAATTTATTAACATCTGGATCTTAAAGGATTAATTCAAGTCTGTTCAATTTTTATTACGAAAAAGTAATTTAAATAAGTTTGAGAATTTTCTTTTTGTTTTTAACTATTTTATTCTTCACTACTATCAATTTCTTACAACAGAGATTAAAATTTAGAATTTGCTTTTTCTCTTGTAATGTACTTATTCTCTTTTAAAATGTATTAGTAATTAAACTATACAATCGAAAAAACCCTCTTTTTCCTTATTATGTAGAGTAAAAACAATGTATATTAATATTTCTAATTAACTTCTAAGGATAAAACTGTAATAGTTGAATTGTCTCATTTAGTATATACAACAGTCTGACCTTCAAGTGAATTCTAAGAATATATAATTATTATTTTTTTTTAAATTTGCTCTTTTAAATTTCATGCTAAAATACTGTTTTTCTAAAAGAAATTTGATAATTTTCATTCCAATTCCTTTTACAGATATCAAGTACAAGAGATTAAAAAAAGAAACCAACACATTCCAAAAGAAGTTCAAAAGAAAATTAAAGAAAAGTAACACACGTGTCTTTCAAACGATCTCTAAAACCTTTTTTTTAAATCTAGTAATTTGAATATTTGGCTCAATATGCTTTTTATTCATTTTTTAACTCGTATTCAGGATGTTTTTTTTTTCTTTTTTTGCAATGGTTACAGTGAGTTTCAAATCACAAGCAATAAATAATGGAGAGTTATCAAGAGAAATTCCAGATACTCTGGGTTAATGAGTGGTAACAGCGAAATCAAATTAAGTGTTAATGAGAAATGGCTTAAAACATGGGTCCTAGCAATCTTTTCTTTTTCCTCTTTCCTTTTAGTTTTCTGAAAAGAAAAAAAATAAATAAATTCACATTTAAAAGAGTCAGGAATCGTAGATGAAGCTAAAAGTAAATTACAGTAGTATAATTCTACACTGCATAATTCCTTTTTTCCTCATTTTTATTATTATTTCATTAAATGGATTGTCCAGGGTAAATTACAAACAAAAATTATAAAAAGAAAAACAAAGGAGAAAGTTTAATTTTTTTAGAAGTGATTATAGATTTGTTACGGATACTTTAATGATGATTGGTTCTTATTAGTTTTTTTCCTCTTAAGCTATGGAGTAGCCATAATAAAAAAGAAATAAAACATTTTACCACAATAAATCGTTATCCGAGTAAAACAATTTCAATATATCATCTCTCGTATAATTTTTTAACTCTGAAAAAAATTATGTGTCTTAAATAAATATAGGAAATGGAAATAGTAAATGAAATTAGATTTGATTATTACACAAATATCCTTTTTGTATATTAAGTACTTATTTATTCAGAAGGACAATAAAATTGTGTGTATTTAATTTAATTATTTTTTTAATTACCTCATGTTATTGGTCGTTTTTACTTTATTTATGGAAAGTTATTTAAAAAACTTTTGTTCATTGATAAGATTATTTTTGACAATGTAGACAATAATATATTCAGCAATAACTTATGACAAAGCTCTTTTAACTCGCAGATGATTAATAAAGTTTATGAAATTATTTATCACGAAAAGTTTGTACAACTATATATTTCAAAACATTTTACATATTTTCTATAAGTACATTTAAGCATATATTTTTCAAAGCAAAATATTTAATAAATGTATTGCCAGAGATAATTTCTTTTATACTTAAAAATCTTCATAAATGTAAAATAGTGAAAGGTATATTGAATGCATGACATCTATTAGCTAAAACAAAAAACATCTTATTGACAAAAAATCTAGAATTTTCTAATTCAGAATAGAATATATATTAATTTTCATTAACAGAATTCCTCTTTGATTTGAAATTCGATAACCACTCCGACCAAGTAGATTTAATTAAATGGCTTGGAAATGAAGTAACTCAAACGCTCATCTCGGCAATTGCCATACATAGTTGCCTCGTACAGTTAAAAATCCCAACACTTAAAATAAGCAAACTTTCAGAATTTTTGAAAAAAACAAATAATTTAAAAACTCAGAGGTGTTTGTAGATTTGATTTTTCTATTTCCAAGAAAACCTGGTGGTGAAAATGCATTTAAATTTGTACCATTTTTTTATTTAAAAAACCTGCCAAAAATTGGTTTTGTTCCATTCATTTCAAAATATCTCTTTTCTTATTAAATAATGACAAATTATACCAAAGAAACAGAAAATAGTGAGATATAAACTATTCGAAATTTATTCATTCCTCTTCCTCATCCAAATCTATTGAACAACCATCAAACAGCTTTCACTTTATACTTAAACGTTTCATTTATCTCTCTCAATTTTTTGATGCATTGTTAGCAAAAAAAAAGTCAAAAGTCTATTTCTTCGCCACATTTTATTCTTTGCCTTCTATTAGTAGGATATAAATGGCAATGCTGCTAAATCTTCTGCCACATGGCATGCCATCAATTAAATGAAGTATATAGCGATGATAGTTTGCACATAACCACCATCAACTTTTTTCAGGAAAATGAATAGCTTAGATTATATTTCATTTCACTGCAAATACAATTAATGCTGTAATTTAGGAATAAATTTTTCAATTAAATAGAAATTTTAAGCCGTAGTTTTATGAAGAAAATATTCACTTTGAAAGGATTATCACTTCTGAAATTAGTTATGTTTTTGCTATTGGAAATGTAATTTCATTGTTCCGAACAAAACAATAGGCTTTATATTTTTATTGTAGAATAAGTTTGATCTCATGCATTATATGTTAAAGAACAATACAGCTGTGCAATTTATAGTCAAAAACAATTCTTAAAATACTAGATAGAACAGTAAAATTAGCACGATGAGTTTAACCTTCTACAGTAATCAGATACAACTACCAGTGTCTACAAATACAAGTAAGTATTGTTAAAGAAGATTCGCAAGCAACCTCTTAGTCATAAGTAAGTAAAATCTTAAACAGCTTAAGTAATACTGACTCAGTTTCCGCAAGCGACCGCTTTCTTTTTCAAAAAATCAACTTACGTCATAGGTCATGATGTCATAGACTTCTCCAGAAATTTCGAGCAGCAGTCAAAAAATTGCCAGGTTGTCAACATGTTTGCCGAGTTAACGAAATGGTTGCCAAACCACCAAATATAGTCACCAAAAAAGATGCCAACTAGGGTGTGTGACAGAAATATTTTGCCAAGTTCTCTTTGAAACATCATTAACGCGAATATTACAGATTTTAACATAAAACAACTACAACAGAAAGTAATTTTAACTTATTGATCACGCAGACTTAAATTATTTACACTATTTTAAGATAAATAGGAATTAAATAGGAATTAAATACACCAAGTTCGTAAAAATATCGTTTATAAGAAGACATTGGTGTAAATTGATGTATACAAAAAATTAGTGAGCATATTTTTCAAGTATGTGACCAAAACATTCTTTACGTCGTTACCTTTGTTTGGACAGTAATAACAAATAATTCGTATAAAAGAGCTTACACTGCACGAAACAGCTTCGAATTTAAAGAAACATGCTTCAGATCCCTTTAGAGGAGAGTCCAATAAAGTTTTTATAAGGAATACAAAGATCAATGAAAAAAACATACAGATTTACAAAAAAGGATTCAAATATACTTTGACCTAAAACCATACCAAAAAATCTAAATGGGAAGAAATAATCGAATGCTTCACATTTAACTTTAGTATAGCCTCAGAAGTGTCGTAAAATGTTGAATATCATCAAACTATTTTAAATCATTTCTTGTATCTCTTTTTTCATAAATGATATTCCATTTTTCCATAAGCATTCATAAAAAATGTATTTTACAAATAACAGTCGCGTTAGTGGAAAAGCCAACCAACTTCCCTATACATAATGTGACAAACTTCGAAATTAAATTTCATGCGTCTAGATCAACTTTTGTAAGAAAGGTAGCATTAAAAAATCGCTTAATAGTGTTTTAAATGTTTCTTTAAAAGTTCAATAGTTAGCTTTTTGTAGTACTTTGAGCATAAAAACTGTTTTGTGTGATACATATACATAAGTTACTTACCAAAAATACTGTAAGAATTATTGAATCATTATTTCCTTATAAATCTTACCATCTCCTCTGAAACAGAAAGTGAAAAAAGTTCGAGTTTTTATGTTTTTACAAAAAAGAAATCTGCAAATCAGATAACTTATTTGTATGTATTTTCATTTATGCACATACATAAATATATGTTTCTAGAATTAAAATATTGTATCTTATTTCTTGTACTTTTAGAATTATTTCAATGTAAGCATACAATTAAGGATTGAGCTAAAGCTATTATTTTGTCTATGGATCTTTTTTAATTATAATAGTATTATAAAAATGAAAACTAGAAAAGCCTTATTGGCCTTTTTTTTAAGTTTCTGTTAAAAATATTCATTAAAAGAAATAATATAATTAACTTTTATTTCTAGTCCTTATTTCATCTTATGAATATGAATCTTAATTTAAATTCTTATTTTGAAATTTGATTAATTAATTTTAATTTGGGACTAAAAAAGCTTTAAAACATTTTACAAGAATTATTCAAAACATTTTAAAGCTGCTAAAACCTTCTCAAAAACAAGAACTGGGTTTTGGACTTTCTATAAGATATCCAGGTTATGACAACTAATTAGCCAATATTCACGATCCCTTGAAAGATAAAAAGAATTACTCTTGTCCAGAACACCCACAATAGTCTTCAACATTACTCTCTACACCAGACTCTCTGAAATATTCATTAATCCTGGCATTCTTCTTTTATCTGCACAGAAACAGAAAGAAAGAAAGAAGAAAAATCTCCTGGACTTCAGATAAGTCTTTAACACGGGCTCTATACGTTCGTTTTCTCATATCCATGATCGGGAATGAAATCAAGACAGAAGTAGGAATCGATTTATAACAGTGGTTCCTAAAATTGCTACGACAGGAAATGTTCCATTTAAATTCATGAAACTTGTCAGAATAATCATTGATATTTCTGATAAAATTAAACAAATAATATTTAAGATTAAAATTTAGTATTAATCACAGATTGCTAATGAGTATAATCTTACGAAATAACCATTGTCATTGTCTTTAAGTGTCGTTGATTGGAACGCCATTAAAACTCTAACATCTTCTACTGATTTATGGATCTTTTCTGATAAAAGTTTACGACAAAAGTGCACCATGGATTCTCAATGCTCTTGAAGAGCTTTCACAGCAGCATGAGATCTATTTACAATGGATCCTGTTCTAAATTGAATTCTATGGTAATAAAATGTCTAATCTTTTGTTCAAGAAAGGCACCCCTTAGGTTCCATTCTCAAGAAAAGCCCTGCCATTCTCTAAGATATGCCAAAAAATAAAATCTCACAATCCAGAAGTTATAAAAAATTTCCCCTACCAATCCCTGTTACAACAGGCATACTCTTGGTGATTCCTTTACCATCACTATGGGTAGAATCGTCCAGTGTACCATTTGAAGAATTGCAAGTGGAGTTCAAAAGTACATCTCGTTTTTCGATAAGCAAAAGGCCTATTTGATGTGTATAAAATGTAATTCAGAGTGGGCCTCTCCCGAACATCTGTTGAACTGTGGTGGTTTTGACAAGGAGGACATGAACTTTTCCCAAGGTCACATAAAAAGTCGGACCTTTTGGCCAAGGAAAACGCCACTGAAGCTCCAGTGTTAAGTAAAACTCTAACATTCTCTGAAATTTTCCTCCAAATAATAGCTTTAGAAAATTCCCCCTACTCATTTCTGGTATGATAAGCATAACACAGGTGATGCATTTACCACCAAGGCGGAGCGAGAAGAGACTTCCAGTCTACGATTTGCGGACTTATAAGTGGACTTTTCATTAGACTTTTAAGGTGACAATCAAGAGACTGAACAAGACTCTAGTTGCAGTAGCTCAAGTTAAGAAAATACAGAATTTCCTATACCAGGATGCGGTACTTTGAAAAACATTCAATCGGAACTTCACTCAAAATGTACAACGTATAATGAGTTTATGTGCAATAATGTAAAGATAAACTGATTTGTTGAATATTATCAAAATAAGTTTATGCGTAAAAGCTGTGTTTTTATGTGTAAAGCAAATAAATAAATCTTAAAAACTTAATAATCTTTAAAAATAAATATTTTGTGCTGTAAAATATTAGTGTTCTCTGGTTATTTAGCATTTTTAAGAGTTAAAACTGCGATAAAAGGGTCATTTGGTCTTTTCGTATTATGAGAATGTTTTAGATCTTAGTTGACTGACTGTACTCTAAAGAACCAATTTAATTAATTAGCTCAAACGGATTAAATTTCCCAAAGTTGAATATTATATTTAAGCATATCCTTTAGTTTTCAATGTAGTGATCCAAATATAAAGGGTGTTTTTTTAGAGGTATAGAACTTTAAATTACAATAAAACAACGATGTATTATTCGATTGACATGAATTTTCTTTATTCGAAAGATAATCTTGTAACATTACATTTAAAATATGATTTCTGGCATATGACTGCCACGGTTGGCTCGGATGTAGTCCAATCTGGACGTCCAATTTTCGATGACTTTTTCCAACATTTGTGGCCGTATATCGGGAATAACAAGGCGAATGTTGTCTTCCAAATGGTCAAGCGTTTGTGACTTATCCGCATAGACCAATGACTTTACATAGCCCTACAGAAAATAGTCTAGCGGTGTTAAATCACAAGATCTTGGAGGCCAATTCACATGTCCAAAACGTGAAATTAGGCGTTCACCAAACGTGTCTTTCAATAAATCGATTGTGGCACGAGATGTGTGATATGTTGCGCCGTCTTGTTGGAATCAGAATTCCTGGACATCGTGATTGTTCAATTCAGGAATGAAAAAGTTAGTAATCTTGTCTCTATACAAATCTCCATTGACTGTAACGTTGTGGCCTTCATTGTTTTTGAAAAGTACGGCAATGATTCCACCAGCCCATAAAACGCACCATACAGTCAGTTTTTCTGGATGTAACTGTGTTTCGACATACACTTGTGGATTAGCTTCACTCCAAATGAGGCAGTTTTGTTTGTTGACGTAGCCATTCAACCAGAAGTGCGCTTCATCGCTAAACAAAATTCGCTTATGAAAATCAGTAACAACGGCAATCTCGTTTTGGGCTCATTCGACGAATCTACGCCTTGCTTGATGATCGTTTTGATGAATTGCCAAACCAAACTGAGAATAAATCACTTGACAGCTGTTAAATCGGTCGCCATCTTGGAAAGTAATGCCAACTTAAACTTGTATACCTGGTAAAAAAACACTCTTTATAAATATAAAGTTGCATTAAATCATAATCCGGTATAGATAAAGGAATTACCCACACTGAACAAGTAAATTTTTATGGATTACAGCATTATCATATAGGAGAATTGGATAGAGATCGAAAGTTGTAACATAACTTACTGATTAACCGGTGTTACATCACGATAAGATCAGCATCACTTAGTGTTTAATTCTTGCTTCTTCTGCTTAGCAATTATCATCACTTACTACGCCTTTGTGGCATGGAAATTTTACTGTTATGCAGTATATACCCAAGAGTATGTAGAGTGTATACTAAACTTGATACTATCTTATCTAAGACATAACTTTATAAGCATGTTTTTACGGCTTCTCAACTTTGCAATGTTTGCGATCCAGATTTCAGTCATAATTTTCATCGAGCCCCCCTCCATTGTACTTTGATGTTAATGCTACAATAAGACTAATTATAAACCATACAAATTCTCAAGATAATTATTAAATTGTGTATATAATTTTGTATATGTGCCCATGTAAACTAACTTATGACATTTTGCTTATTAACTTAGTGCTGAAAAATTAATGAGAGATAAAATTTTTTGCGCATAACTGATATATTTTTCAATGTATTATATCATAAGAAATATGTATTTTATTTATTATGTCAGAATGTATTTTATTTTGTGTTTCCTTTCAGTAAATTAATATTTTTTCAGCTTATCTTTTATTTTTGATTTTTGGGTGTGCCTGCCCCCGGGTAAGATTATTGCACCCCCTAGGGTGTGTGCGCCACAAATTGAGAAACGCTGATTTACGGCAATACATCTCAAAGATTACTGCAACATTTCTCTAGTCGTCTTTAACATACTTTATCTCATAATGAAACAACCAATGCTTGACAAAATACATCGTTTTTTTAAATTGCTAACATGAAGTTATTCATTGATATTAATGCGTTTAAAGTACTATATGAACATCTCAAATCGGAATTAACGGGGGAATTTCTAAAACATATTTTCCTGTTCACAATATAGATAAATCTTCCAATAATTAATTTACTGTATTTGTAAAACAGGTTCTATTTAGACTGTATCCTTAGAGATAAATTACATTATTGTGTACAATGAATCCACCGAATAAGTTTACATGGTAGTACAATTACTAGAAATATAGTGATTAAAATGAACAGTAATACCACGATAATACCACTTCAAATAATCTCATGGGAAACCAAACACATAAAGAGTATGACAAAAAGAATTGTTATTCGAAATAATATTTGGTCCTCTGATTTGTATTTCTGTGGAATGGTTCCCGGATGTTCTCAAGGGAGGGCCGAGAGGAGACTACCCAGACGCATTGATGTATTCTGGTGAATTTTGACGATAACAAAAGAATTACTCCTCTTCTTGCTCACTGAGGAGTAACCTATTTATCGTTGGTAAATTTTGAGTCTCTTTTTGCTTTTCTCGCGTAGTATATCTTTCGAAGTCATTCAACGAAGGGACATGAAATAAAATATTTTTCCTTCCGAAAATGGAATAATTCGCTACAGCTTTTAGTGCATTGTGTTGGTTCAATGAATAAATCTAAGTATCATTTTAAAATACCAATAATAAGGAATTAGTGCTTTAAACACTTTCTTTTCTTATTCAACTATTTAGCTTTCAAATTATGTCCTTTTAAATTTGAAAGGGGATTTTGTGCGAAAATGATAAAGTCATTATATCGACAATGTTTTAAATAGTTGCACATTCATGTTTTTAATTAAAATACACATTGTGTAGTTTTTAAATACATACGACTGTAGATTCATGTTAAATCATTAGGAACTCCGAGTCTTTACATTGATGTGATGTGACTACTAAAAAAGAGAATTATGAGTTCAGGTTTCGCCATCTACACTTGGTCATGGTTCAAAGCTAGAGGGCGTCATTTGTCAGTAGCTGTAATTTTGCTTCCATGTCAAGCATGAAAGCACTATTTTCAAACTGTGTTCCATGGAACACTGGGGTTCCACGAAAGAAAATATAAATTCGAAAAGAAAACAAAAAATATGTATATTACATAGGTTATGTTTGTTTTACTATGAACACATGTAGTTAAAAAACCATGCTTCCAAAAGCGGATTCCAAGTGGGAAACTTTAAAAAAAGTTCGCGTAAAGAAAATGCCAACACATACCTAATTTATTAATAATAACACAAGGATAGACGACACCAAGAGCAAGAATCAATATGGAAATAATATTAGTATGTTGAAAAATGTTTTAATAAAACAAATGCAGCATTTTTTTTTTACTTTTACTTAAAGTGGCTATAACATGTTGAACATAAAATATTCTTTCCTTTGTACATTTTTGAGGTGGTTTCTTTTGGGGGGGAAAGGGACTTCCCGGAAACACATAATAGTTTTAAGGCAGTGCTTCTCAAACTTTCAATACTGGCGCCCCCCTTTTCAATCGCAGTTTTTATCGCACCCCCCCCCCTTATACATTAAACATGTACTGAATGCAATAATAATGCACTTTTTATACGCTAAAGAAATAATCTTAATTATAAACCGTACAAATCCATGACATAAGTATTAAATTTTGTATACGTTACTTTTAAGCAAAAAAAAAAAATAAATAAATAAATAAAATAAATAAATAAATAAGTAATAGGATAATTATTATGTTATTTTTCCTTTCTCTAATTTTTAAATTGAACATATTGCAAAATGCGGTGGATGCTTAGAAGACAAAATATAGATATCAGCTTTTTTTTAGAAAGAACTCAGTGGGAGAGTTTCTAATCATAAGCATACCTTTGAAAAATTTGCTCTGTAAGACAAGCCCATGGAAGTCGGTAATACTTATTAAACTTGTTCTTAATTTAGCATTAATTAATTAGTTATAAAATACTCTGTGCAGCATTGATACATTAAAAGTATGCCGGATGAAGTACCCGTTCTTTGCACTTCATTTATAAGAAAATAAAACATTATTGATATAATCGCTAAATTGTAAGGAAAGTTAAGCCAAGTGCGCGACAATGTTTACAAAAACGTAAAATGATTTTTTTAAAAGGGTTGCTCAAATTATAATTAGTTTTAAGCGAACTGTACTTTTAAACCTCACAGAATTAGCATTTGGAATTGATTTTGAATAATGAACAATAATATGAAATTCCGATGAAAAATAATTGCACTATTTTTAATATTTAAAGTGAAAAGACATCAACATGTTTTAATCCTGGAGCAGGCACGCAATCGATACTAATGGTCGAGTGGGGTTATTGAGTCACCCCATTAAGTATATGCATGGTAAAAATTATTTCTATTTGTACCTATGATTTTAAAGACTTATTCAACTCCATTGATATAGAAGACATGTTTAAGATTCTTAAAATAGCACACACACATACACACACATATCGCAAATACTTTTTGAATAAGATAATAAAATATGATAAATATATTTTTATATATATAATATTATTGAATTACTATTAAAAGAAACTTACATATTCCATAATAATGCTCATTATCAGCAAATTAAGGGATTACCACAAGGTGGACCAGCTAGCAAGAGCTTAGCAAATATTTACCTGCATTTTTATGAAAAGGAAAGTATTAGTAATGATTCGTGTTACTTTTTTTAGATACATAGATGACTTAATTATTTTTAGTAATATAGTTGACTATGTTCCTCTCTAGCTTTAAATTTTATCCTAATCATTTAAAATTATTAAAAAATAATTAAATAATGCGTCAGCTAACTTTTTGGACCTTCAATTAAACGTTAAAAATAATTTGCTTTCAAGTAATATTTTTGATAAAAGAGACTCTTTTAATTTTAACATTATTAAAATGCCTTTCTAGGGTAGTAACCTACACCTATCAATATTTAGAAATATTATCTTAAAATTTATGAAAAGAAACAATGATTTAATTACTGATAAATTTTTAATACATAATAATTTTGTGAAATTTTGCAATAATTGCGTAGAATACAATTATCCTAGTAAATTTATCTTTAAATATATTATTATTTCTAATTAAATCTAGTTTTATTTTAAGTTCCTTATTTTCATTAATATTTCTTCTCTCTCTCTCTCTCTCTATTGAGTTTATTTTTAAAAAAATATACTAAAAAAATGTATACGTTTAATTTAATTGAAATATAACTTTCAAGTAAAGGGTATTTTTTTAGAGGTATAGAACTTTAAATTGCAATAAAACAAAGACGTATTATTCAATTGACATGAATTTTTTTAATTCGAAAGATAAACTTGTGGCATAACATTTTAAATATGATTTCTGGTATAGGACTGCCACGGCGGGCTCGGATGTAGTCCAATCTGGACGTCCAATTTTCAATGACTTTTTCCAACATTTGTGGCCGTATATCGGCAATAACACAGCGAATGTTGTATTCCAAATGGTCAAGTGTTTGTGACTTATCCGTATAGACCAAAGACTTTACATAGCCCTACAGAAAATAGTCTAGCGGTGTTAAATCACAAGATCTTGGAGGCCAATTCACAGGTCCAAAATGTAAAATTAGGCGGTCACCAAACGTGTCTTTCAATAAATCGATTGTGGCCCGAGCTGTGTGACATGTTGCGCCGTCTTGTTGGAACCACAGCTCCTGGACATCATGATTATTCAATTCAGGAATGAAAAAGTTAGTAATCTTGGCTCTATACCGATCTCCATTGACTGTAACGTTGTGGCCTTCATTGTTTTTGAAGAAGGATTCCACCAGCCCATAAAACGCACCAAACAGTCAGTTTTTCTGGATGTAACTGTGTTTCGACATACACTTGTGGATTAGCTTCACTCCAAATGCGGCAGTTTTGTTTGTTGACGTAGCCATTCAACCAGAAGTGCGCTTCATCTCTAAACAAAATTCGCTTATGAAAATCGGGAACAAAGGCAATTTCGTTTTGGGCCCATTCGATGAATCTACGCCTTGCTTAATGATCGTTTTGATGAATTGCCAAACCAAACTGAGAATAAATCACTTGACAGCTGTTGAATCGGTCGCAATCTTGGAAAGTAATGCCAACTTAAACTTCTATACCTGGAAAAAAAACACTCTTTATATATTCGTCCAATTAAATTTATTTTAATATTATTCTATTTGTTACTATATATTCTGAACTATGTTCTTTATTTTATTTAAAACTTCTTATGTTTTGTTTACTCAATTATATATCTTTGTGGTTAGATAAATTGCAAAATAACTATCCAGGTGGCGCTGCGGTTTTTCTTTCTTGTGCTGGCGTTTCAATCTTTCACGCTATTTCTCGTAGGATCTCATTGAAGTAGGAGGCGTTTTTGCGGACAAGATTTATTTTTGAGTTCAGGATTTTTGTTTTACAAGTAAGTTTTTCTAATATTTTCTATGAAAAAATTTTAATATTCCTCTCCTAGATAGATTAATTATTGTTTTCTTTTCTCAATTTCATTTTACGATTTTATTAGGTTCTTCAACCACGTGTTGTATTAGGCTTAACTTTTCAACTTGTTTTTTTTGTATTATGTCGAAAATTTCTGCTGCACGTAGAAGGGGATCCATAAAGCATTGCTAACCCTAATTTGCTGGCCTAATTCAGCGACATCTTTAAAAATCATAATAGGTTTCTAGTTTAGTCCTATGACTTTTTGTATCTACATTTGTTGTGTTTGCTGAATTCCACTTTCTTACTTCTTTAGTACTGTAGGTTCTAGTTATTTTTCACTTTTATTTTATTATAATATATATATATATATATATATATATATATATATTCAAAAATACTAAATAATTCATAACTGAGGACATAACTACCTGTTATTATTTCAAACGAGTAAAGTGTAAGAGACATAATCGCCAATTTCAGCATCTTAGCTTTTTCGAAAGAGAGTCTACTGATGGTAGGGATCACAATCTTTTATTTTAACTCATAGTAACTACACTCAATACTAAAATAAAACATCTCCTGAGGCTCTCTACCAAAAATCCTCATAACTCCTGTTCTCCTTTGGATAGCTGACACCGGATATCGTATGGGAGAAAATAATGTCCGCTGTGACCCCTCTCCGGGATGGGAAGAAAGTCACTAGTGAAAGATAAGTAAATACATCACATTTCATATTTTAACATATACTACTACCTCGAACCTTTTTAGTTTCAACAAAAAAAAAAAAGATGTTAATGCATTGAGTACAAAATAAAGAAGTGAGATACATTGAACGGAATACCAAATTTACACCCAATAAAATATCAGAAAATATCTTACAATTTTGTAACAGCAACAAAGAGATGATTTACAAATTCGATCCGAATGACAGCCTCAAAATTTGCAACCCGGGAAAGGGTCCAGTTTGTCCAGCCATAAAGCCGCCCCTGAGAACGTGTAAAGTTCCAATTATGGCAAATAGATTATAGAGTTCGTCAAAAAATATCATTGATTCAGATTTCAGTGATGAATATAAAATAAATAATACTGCTCCCATTTCTACGTCATCCGAAATGAGAAACATCATGTAAAGGATTATTTAGATGCACATTCCCTTGTTGAAATAAATAGCAAAATGGACGACATCAAAAAATTTAATGAGAATTAGATGCTTAAAAAGACAATGTAAAGAAAAATATATCAGATTATTTTCCAAAAACTCAATAAATGTTTTACTTTTGAAAAACTAGAAAATTCTGTATTAAATTTCATTAAGTTCTGAATGTTTTTGTTTCATTGATTCAAAATAAATGCATGCACATATACATATCTATGAAAATAAATGTACTCTAATAAACATAAGTGTTCTGTATATATTTATATACATATATCATTGTTCCTAATTATCGTTACATTCTTATTCTAATATTAGATAAAATTGCCTTATGATTTTTTAATTCGTATATAACTAGTGTCTCTTAATTTATACACTGCTGGACAATTGCTAAGGACGGATAACACTATCATCCACAGCAACCACAAAATGAAAGGAAGCAAAATGTGGAAAATTAGAATAAGTGCGGGATATTAGTAAGAAGAAGTATGAGTATGCAGATTTTTTCCACGTCTGTTCATCACGTGATAGCGTTCATAAGAGCTTTAAAGGTTTTGACGCACGTGGACAGTTGTTGTTTCAAGTCAAAGTTTTACAGGAAAGATTTAATAGACGAACTTAAAAATTTTGGCATGTCTTCCCGACATCACATATGATTTTATGCGTGGCCGAATTATTGGAAAGATCGAAGAAGGGCGAAAAATAACAGATGTTGCCAGGGAGTTCGACATCGCTCACAGCGTTGTTTCACGGCTGTGGAAGTCATTTAAAACTACTGGAATGTGTAGTAGACGGCACGGGGAGGTCGTGTTAGAAGAACGACGCCTGAAGAAGACAGATATATCGTCCTATCAGCAAAAAGGAACAGGCGCACCACAGCTCAGCAGGTGGCAAATCAGTTTCTTGCTGCCTCAGGAAAGCAGTTCTCCCGAAAAACTGTTGCCAGAAGTTTGAGGGGAGGAGGACTATACGCACGCAGACCTGTTGTGTGTGTCCCATTGACCAGACAGCACCGTACTGCCCGTTTTCAATGGTATCGTGAGCATCACAATCGGACTGAACAGGACTGGGCATGCGTACTATTCTCAGATGAGAGTAGGTTCAGTCTGTCATCGGATTTTAGACGCCAACTGATCTTGTGCGAGAGTGGTACTGCTTATCTTCCAGAAAATATCCAGGAAAAGGACCGATATCCGACATGCAGTATCATGGTGTGGGAATGGCCGCACGCGCCTACATGTGGTTGCGAATGGGACTATGACGATCCAAGGATACATTGATGAAGTTCTACTTCCTCATGTTCGTCTTTTCCGTGGTGCTGTCGGTGATAAATTTGTTTTTATGGACGACAACGCAACATGTCATCGAACACTCGCTGTTCAGGATTGTCTAGACAGCGAGGGTATTCAACGTCTCGTATGGCCAGCGCGTTCTCCAGATCTAATCCCCATTGAAAATGTGTGGGATGCTTTGGGAAAGCAAGTTGCTGGTCTAAACTATCCTCCGACAAACAAGATTACCCTCATCCGTGCACTCATAGAGGAATGGGATAAATTGCCTCATCAGCTGCTGGATAATGTTGTGCAAAGTATGGTACGACGTGTGGAATCTTGCAACACACTCTACGGTGGACATATCCCGTATTGATACCTTTCTTTAAGGTGCCTGATGACTTTTAGATGCATTGTTCCATTTCTCCGTACGCAGATCAAATGAACATTTTTTTTCTTTCAGATGTTTCACAGCTTTTGTACTTTCCAGAACAATAAATATTCTTTATTCTAATGTCTGAACAGTGTGGGAAATATATTTTATTCTACTAGGCCTCATGTCTCGCTTAATGGTATGCTACATAGCAATTTGTGATCCGTCCTTAGCAATTGTCCAGCAGTGTAGTAGTTTGTTGACTGTCTTTATAATTTATAACTTTTATTCTTTTAATATTTTATTTAAGTGCTATATTTGAGCCATTCACATACTTTTAATCTGCATTTGGGTCAAGAATCTGGCAATAACTTGTTTATTGCACTCAGATTTAGCACGGCCTCAGCATTTTTAAGTGCAGTTGTTAGGTAAGTTATCTCTATATTCTAATGGATTTAGATATTCATATCCATTATTTTCAATAGGTTTTTGCTCCGTATTATTAACATTAAAGGGGGAGATTGACTTGCCACAAAATATTTTTAACCCCACTTTTATATAAATGATTTTATATATAAGCTGTTCTCAGTCAGCAATGATTAAAATAATTTTTTAACATTTCGATTGCTCACGTGTCCTTCATTGTGTGTTTCCTTACTGTCTATGTGTTTTTCGATTTTGATTGTTGGATGTTCATCTCTTTTTTGTAGAGAATTAGACTATATATATATATATATATATATATATATATATATATATATATATATATATATATATATATATATATATATATATATATAATATATTATAAATGTGAAAGTTTGTGAAAATCTTTGTGGGTCTTTCACGCAAAAACAACTTAATGGATTTTAATGAAACTTTACAGTAATATACACTGCTGGACAATTGCTAAGGACGGATTACAAATTGCTATGTAGCAAAACATTAAGCGAGACATGAGGCCTAGTAGGATAAAATATAGTTGCCACACTGTTCACACATAAGAATAAAGAATATTCATTGTTCTGGAAAGTACAAAAGCTGTGAAACATCTGAAAGAAAAAGAAATGTTCATTTGATCTGCGTACGGAGAAATGGAACAATGCATCTAAAAGTCAGCAGGCATTAAAGAAAGGTATATACGGGATATGTGCACCGTGGAGTGTGATGCAACATTCCACACGTTGTACCATACTTTGCACAACATTATCTAGCAGCTGTTGAGGCAATTTATCCCATTCCTCTTTGAGTGCACGGATGAGGGTGTTCTTGTTTGTCGGAGGAATAGTTTCGACCAGCAACTTGCCTCCAAAATAATCCCTCACAACTTAATGAGAACGCGCTGGTTACGAGACGTTGAATATCGAAACAATCCTTTACATGTAATATGCGTTGTCGTCCATAAAAAAAAATTTATGACCGACAGCACCACGGAAAAGACGAACATGAGGAAGTAGAACTTCATCAATGTATCGTTGGCCCGTCATAGTCCCATTCGCAACCACATGTAGGCGCGTGCGGCCATTGATCATGATGCCGGCCCACACCATGATACTGCATGTCGGATATCGGTCCTTTTCCTGGATATTTTCTGGATGATAAGCAGTACCACTCTCGTGCGAGATCAGTTGCCGTCTACGATCCGATGACAGACTGAACCTACTCTCATCTGAGAATAGTACGCATGCCCAGTCCTGTTCAGTCCAATTGTGATGCTCACGACACATTGCAAACGGGCAGTACGGTGCTGTCTGGTCAATGGGACACACACAACAGGTCTGCGTGCGTATTGTCCTCCTCCCCTCAAACGTCTGGCAGCAGTTTTTTGGGAAATCTGCTTTCCTGAAAACTGATTTGCCACCTGCTGAGCTGTGGTGCGCTTGTAACTTTTTGCTGATAGGACAATATAACTTCTAACACGCTGCCGTCTACTACACAAGTTTTAAATGCAAAGCCGTGAAACAACGTTGTGAGCGATGTCGAACTCCCTAGCAACATCTGTTATTTTTCGCCCTTCTTCGAGCTTTCCAATAATTCGGCCACGCATTAAATCATGTATGTGATGTCGGGAAGACATGCCAAAAATTTTAAGTTCGTCTATTAAATCTTTCCTGTAAAAACTTTGACTTGAAAAACAACAACTATCCACATGCGTCAAAACCTTTAAAGCTCTTTGAACGCTATCACGTGATGAACAAAAAAAATTGCGTACTCATACTTCTTCTTACTAATATCCCGCACTTATTTTCATTTTCCACATTTTGCTTCCTTTCATTTTGTGGTTGCTATGGATGATAGTGGTATCCGTCCTTAGCAATTGTCCAGCAGTGTAGCTTATACATTAGAATAACACGTAGGCTATAATTTATACCATAGGCTATAATTTATAAAAAGTTGTAAAAAGTGTCCAAAATATAACGCTATTTGTCAAGTAAGAAGGAAAAAATTCTGCCATCTGCAAGCAAAAAAGCTACAAAAAAGCCCACGTCAGCATATATCTATCTTTTGTTTGTGAAAAACTCTTTTTCTTTTGGCTACGCAACTGAATCGCTTCTAATTAATTCCTGTGATCAGAATAATGCCTATTTTTTATTTCAGAATAAAACTAAGTTTTGAAGGGAGAAGTTGTTATAAATCTCTCTTTATTTTAATGTTTTTTTATGATTATGCTCATTCGGTAGTAAGAAGTTGATCTATTTTCAAAATAACTACTTTTATCGCTTCTGGTACTTAAAGTAAATAAACTTTATATTTCACACTACATCATTTGGACAAACTTTCATAATTTTTTTGTGGTAGTAGTTAATTGTAACGCTGTAATTTTAATAGAATATGCAGATATTGCATTTTTAAGCATAAAACTAATAACTACTACACTGTATTTTTTGCAGTGAGTGAGGGTGTGAATATTAACGTCGCACTGTTCAGCTACACGAGGGCTTTTGGAGACGGACCATGTAATTTTGAACAATGGTCAAGTGACGGGAGCGACACTTGAGCCGGCACCCCCTTCTCCTAACTACCACACCACACCCATATAGCAGGAATATTCTACCAATACTTAGCTTTAATATTCTTTAAAATCCACTCTTCCAAGATATATGGCAGCACGTGTTCTATGATGAGTATTTTAGTGGGGAAGGCAAAAAGTTTTGTAGCAAATACTGCGTTTTCAGCGGATTGCAAAGATTATTATTTTTGTCGCAAAAAAATAGTTAATGTCAAAATTTAAGTGTCTTATGGTTTTGTCTGTTAATGAAGACCCTGGAAAATGATTTGACTACTTATTTTAAGTGAACGGTGTACATAAATAATTTTACAGTGGAATATCTTTAATTAATTTATTAGCTCTAACGGATTAAATTTTCCAAAGTGGACTATTTTGTTTCTGTATATCACTTAATTTGTACATGTAGTGATCCAAAAAGAATATTGTATGAAATAAAACTGCAGTAAATCATAATGCGGTTGGATAAAGTATGAACGTGCATCGCTCCCCTACACGGCGGGTCTTACAAAGCTCTAATAAAGCACGAGCTACGAAAGTAGCTAAGCATTTGCCAACTTGACACTAACGTTAACATTTCGCAATGTTTTTCATTGAATCGCCATTATAATTTAAGAAACGGCGTTGCTTGCGAATATTACAATTTTAAAATAAAATAAACACAACAGAAAGTAATATTAATGTATTACACTTTCAGATATAAGTTATTTACACTACTTTAAGCGTTCATTACGCAAAACTTTTAAGAATGTGTTACTTTTGCTGAGCAGAGATCAGCTTAGGGAGGTATTTTGAAAAATCGACCCTCAAGAGTGTTACAAGGAATTATAAATTTAAAAAATCATTTTTATCGGCTATTAGATCTACATAGTTAAAATTTAACAAAGGTGTTTTTTCTTCCTTTTGTTGTTTAGCTGAGATATGCAAAAAGCTTTTTTTGTTTAATTTTCAATTCACATAAAATTAACTCATTAAAAACTTCTTTTTCCTTCAATCTGTGTTGTTTAATTTTTCAGTTCACCCGTGTGAAGAACGGGGGTATACATAGTATATATATATAGCTGGATATATATATATATATATATATATATATATATATATATATATATATATATTTGCAATATCCTTTCTTACGAAAAAAATATTTCAGTCCTTTAAACGATTTTCTCTGAATTTGCTTTTTATTAAGATTTTCAGTTTACATGTAAATACATGGTTCTTTTAAGCGTTTAGCAGTAGAGCACACAGAAGTTTTCCAGGGGGGGGGCAAGGTCGAAAGTCCATCATTCTTGTATCATGCTCCTTTTGATTTTGTCGATTTTGGAGAACAAAAAACAGTAAAAAAGTAATTATTGAATAAATAATTAGCATTAATTAATAAAATTAATCATTAAAAACAAATACTTAATTAAATTTCACGTATTATACACTTAATATTTTTATCAATCGGGTAAAAAATCAAGGGCTTTGGGGGGTCCAGACCACTAGGACACCCACTTTTTTGCGCCACTGAAATCTAATATCAAACTTTTATTAAAATATGCTGTTAGGTTATAATATAAACTTAGAACTATGTACAAATATGTGCCCCAAAACTCCTTATAGCGATATCGTTAAAGCCAAAAATCGTTATTATAAGCGAACATATTTAATTATTATGTATTACATGTAGTAACAAAATAATTTAGGATTGACAAAATACGTCGTACTTTTCATGCAATGAACAAGGATATATTTATTGTTTTCATGCACCTAGCATATTACATTAATATCCTAACATTGAAATTAAAACGGAGTTTTTAAAACTTTCTTCACTCATCGCAATATGATTAAATCTTTAGAAATTTATTTTACTATACTTTAAAATCATATTCTATTTAATGACCATATCCAAAAAGATAAACTGTGTTATTATATGTGATGTATCAGTTGAATAAGTTTACAAGGTTGTACGGTTCGTAGAAATAAAATTATTTAATGTATTTAAGAAACATGTTCTATTTAAAAACTTTATGCACAAATAAAGACTAATAATGTATGGTGTATCATTCTAATTAGCTTATTCGGGGCAAAGCTATTATAAACATAGCAATTCAAATCAACAATGATATGGTAATCTCTCTTCAAATAACCTCATGTGAAACCAAAGAAAAAACGGGGATGTCAAAAGGAATAGTTATTCGAAATAATATGTGGTCCTCCGATTCGTTTCTGTGAAGGGTTCCCGGAAGTTCACGAGAGAGAATGGAGAAAATCCTATGCAGGCACTGATGTATTCTGGTGGACTTGGTCAATAACAAAAGAATAATTCTTGCTCTTGCTCGCTGAAGGGTAACTTACTTATCGTCAGTAAACTTAGAGTCTCTTTCTGCTTTTCTAGCTTAGTATGTCTTTCGAAGTTCTGCAACGAAAGGGTGTAAAATTCAACACTTTTTTCTCCTAGAAAATAGAAATATGTGTTTGAGTTTTTTGGTCCAATATAATGGTTCAATATTTAGTTCAAAATATTAATTATAAGTACAGTGCACTAGAAAACAGTGTTTTAAGCACCTGATTCTTTTTCATTATTTTTATATCACTCTTAAAATTTATCTCGTTTAAAACTTAGAGGCTATTGTTGCAACCAAATGATCATTGTATAGAATAAACAAAGTTTCAGATGAGCTACGCAAAAATACATATCGTATACCAAAGTATATTAAAAATATAGAATCACTGAGACCTGTGAATGGTGGGTGTGTGGCGATTACGAGGTGGAAGCAGCAACTCGGATTCCAACCTCCTGGTAGTCCATGGTGCAGAATTAAGAGTTCCTTTGTCATCAAATCACGTGTTACTTCCAAGTAAACTCTACATATCACTTACGCCCATATTCATCACTAACCTGACCGCCGGTTAGAGGAAGGAAACTGGGGTTTCGTCGAAAACGTTATTCACCATCGCAAGTTAATAACTTAACTCCGGTTCAAGTTAAAACATCCTTACCCAGCGTCACAGCCGGGTTAGTTTTAACCGCAAATGCCCAGTAAGCGATTTTTCGAGTGTTTACGTTTTCGTGCAAGTTTTGATGTAGTTTGAGTTTGGATAGATTTTTAGTTTGCGATGAATACCATTCAGAAAGTTCCACTGTTACTCAATTAGAATTTTTAGAACTGGAAACCAGAAAAGTCAGAAAATTAGTTGAAAGAAGTAATTTGTTCGAGGAATTGTACGATTATGAGTTTCAGAGAAGATTCCAACTGACAAAAGAAAGTGTCGCAGAATTGACTCTGCTAATTGAAGATAAATTAGAGAGCAAAACCCCATGTAATAATGCCCAAAACCCAGTGGAGCAAGTTCTGATTGCTCTGCGATTTTACGCTGTTGCATATATGCAGTTAGCATTTGCTGACATGTTCAATGTCAGCCAGCCGACTGTATGTCGAGTAGTGCACCAAGTCAGTGAAGCCATAGCATCCCTCCTGCCTGATTTCCTTCACCTACCAGTCAACTTAGAATAGTGCAAAAAGGTATGTAAATCTCATAATTATTTATTTTTCCTATCATTAATTGTTTCAAATTAGTAGAATTTTTTTTTAAGTTATGAATTGTTATTCATAAAAGAATACATACTTATCTTTATTTTGGCTGTTCAATAAAATAAGCTTGTAACAAAATGAGATTTAGAATTTGTTAGTAGCTGACATTCCAATAGCAAGAATACATTGACTGAACGAGATTTAAATGTGTAGGATTATTTTTCTTTTACATTTCCTAATTTTAATTAAGTGACCCAGACGTGTGTGCTTGTATGATTTTTTCTGTAGCTCTATCTAGAGACATTTCCCTGATGTACATATGATGATAAGTTTGGTTTCTAGATTTCTCATATAATAATTATAAGGTATATATAAACGACATGTTGAATAGGTCAGCTAGAATTAGGATTCTAATAGCAAGGATAATACATTGTTAATCTATGAGATTTATATATGTGTGTGTAAGATGCTTTGTATTTTTTATTTCCTAATATTAATTATATGACTTAGATATTTGTGCTTTTGTGGTATTATATCTAGAAACATTCCCTTAATCTACAGCTGCTGCTAAATTTGGTGTCTATATATATATATAGATTTCTTATAATCAATAATAACTATGAACCAACATTGTCTGAATTAATTTCTGGTTACCTAAGCAAATATTGATTTTTTTGCAGATGTTTAAGATTAAATAAACACCAAATGTTTACATTCTACCTTGGATATTCTGATTAATATTTGTTACAAATTGTTGTTGTCATTCCATGTATTGTATATCAGTATGTTCAGCAACAATGCAATCTGTCTTTCTATAAAAGCATATCAGTTGTATGAAGACTACCATCTGCTAGGAGATAAAGATCTGTTTTCGAAATCATGACTTCATACATAGAATTATAAAACATATTATAGAGATCAACTAGAAAAAAAATTTAAAACTATTGATAATCAATGATATACATATATATAATATTCATTCTTATATATATATATATATATATATATATATATATATATATATATACAAACACACACACACACATATATATATATATATATATATATACAGAGAGTTTTTTCCAGGTATAGAAGTTTAAGTTGGCATTACTTTCCAAGATGGCGACCGATTTAACAGCTGTCAAGTGATTTATTCTCAGTTTGGTTTGGCAATATCCTCACGCCTGAACAACGCTTTCAAATTGTGCAATTGTATTTCGAAAATAATGGTCGATTTTCATAAGCGAATTTTGTTTAGCGATGAAGCGCACTTCTGGTTGAATGGCTACGTCAACAAACAAAACTGCCTCATTTGGAGTGAAGCTAATCCACAAGTGTATGTCGAAACACCGTTACATCCAGAAAAACTGACCGTCTGGTGCGCTTTATAGGCTGGTGGAACTCTTCTTCAAAAACGATGAAGGCCACAACGTTACAGTCAATGGTGATCGGTATAGAGCCATGATTACTAACTTTTTGATTCCTGAATTGAACAATCATGATGTCCAGGAGCTGTGATTCCAACAAGACGGCGCAACATGTCATACAGCTCGTGCCACAATCGATTTATTGAAAGACACGTTTGATGACCGCCTAATTTCACGTTTTGGGCTTTTGAATTGGCCTCCAAGATCTTGTGATTAAACACCGCTAGACTATTTTCTGTGGGGCTATGCAAAGTCATTGGTCTATGCGGATAAGCCACAAACGCTTGATCATTTGGAAAACAACATTTGCCGTGTTATTGACGATATACGGCCACAAATGCTGGAAAAAGTCATCGGAAATTGGACGTCCAGATTGGACTACATCGGAGCCAGCCGTGGCAGTCCTACGCCAGAAATCATATTTAAAATGTAATGCCACAAGATTATATTCCGAATAAAAAAATTTATGTCAATCGAATAATACATCGTTGTTTTATTGCAATTTAAAGTTCTACACCTCTCAAAAAACACCCTTTATATAATAAATCAGTTCAATATTTTAAAAACAAAATTTTCCCAAATAATCACTATTAAAAAAATCTTCACCTTGGATTGAGATTAATAAAATTTACTTCATATGTCAAAAAAAAGGTAGATATTTAGATAAATATTTAAAACATACACAAATGCAGAAATAATTTAATGAAATAGAAGCTGCTTTCACTAATGCATTATATGAATGGCCACTTTGAAAAACTAGCAAAATGCGACAATTCGCATCTTTCGTTTGAAATAAAAACTAGTAGATTGATTTACATACCTTCCTGGTCATGTGCAAAATTTTAATATAAAGCTAACATTTTTTTTAAAAAACTAAAATTGCTTAGACTTGGATGATAACATTAGTATAAAATGTAAACAGCATATGTTGTAATTTCAATATAATAACTTGCTTATTTAGTTAGATAAAAACACAAACTACACATTAGTAACATGTCTAGATAGTTATTTAAATTATATTTTGTTTCAGGTATAATAAATTGCATGTGTCGACAAAAAAGACTATCGAAGGAAGTATGTCATCATCAAAAAAAGGTTTGCGTGCCTATCAATTGGCTTGAACTGTCACTTAAAGCGGGTACCATCAATAATTTTGGGTTGTTTTGTTCTGCACAACTTATATATATGTCAAAGTCAGAATATTCTGTAATTTAATTATGTTTCAAGACTTTGTAAACTTTCAATCTAAATAAATTTTTACGTAATCACAACTTTTATCATATTTAATGTTTACATTTACAAATTGTGTACATATTCTTACATGTATGTTGCATGAATGCTACTTATTTTCAAATTTTACAAAATACTCATAAATTATAGATGCAATATTTTTTATACTGAACATATTTTTAAAAAAATCAAAGAGTAAAATTAAATGATTTCAAAATTTTTGAGAATATACTTCGGAAAAATTGTATTCATTTCAAAAGAAATGTTTGCATTTTACAAAGGACATTATGAAACATAATAAGCTAAAAGTATACTTATATTCTTATTATACTTTTCTCAAGAAAAAAAAATTGTGAGTTGCAAAACATTTTAATACAATCCAGCTGCTGTCAAAATTTGAATGTATTTCTCTTATACTACCTTCGATATCTCAAATCCTCACTTATGACAACTGAATCAAATCTATTATAGTGTTTGTGTAAGTTTCCATTTTCTGTAATAACTGGATAGTTATATTTGGGAAAATAATGCATATATCACTGCTTTTTCATAGGAAAACCATTAAAATTTTTTGCTGCCCTCTTTTTTTTCTTGAGATACTATCATTATCTTCAGCCAATATTGATTTATAATTATCTGTTTAAGTTTGAAATATCACTCTTTCTAAATGCATTTCATAAAATGCATCCATGTGAAGCAGTCGTATTGACAAATAAAAAAAAAACATACATAAAATTTGTTGTTGTGTGTTGAAATTTCAAAACATGCAGGAAAGTAAAGAAATACTAATGAGTTTAAATGTAAACACTACTGTAATGGAGCAGCGAAAGGCACAGTTAACAGGATATGATGTTTCAGAGGCAGTTAATTTTGAAAACTAGAATTGGGGAATGCATTTCAAAATCATCTGTTTAAAATGGAAAGGGATGGCACTTTGCATATGATTGTAAAATTATAATAACTAATACTTCAATGAAATCAGCAAAGTATCCTCTATTTCTTAGGATCAAATTATCCAAAAGTTCCCTTAACATTAGATTTTTTTATGTTTGGAGTTTGTCAGATATATTATAATTTGATACATGTAAATAAAACACATAAAATCTAGACTTCTAGGACTCAAACATTTTAGATATATATGTGGAAAAAAGATGCTTCACAACTCATACACTGAACAGTTAAATTTAAGAATGCATTTTCATAGTTACATACAGGAAAATAATGATTTGAGAATTGTTATTTTTTTTTTGGTAGATTAGTAAGAACCATGCTGGTATTTATGAGATTTACTTAATACATAGTTTCAACTTATTTCCAATCATAATACTTAAATTTTTTATCATTTAATATACTATTGTAAGGAATCTCGAACCACCTGCAGATACCCCGATTGAAATTTTAGTACTACAAATAGAGCTGAAAAACGAAGATTTAACACCGAGCATTAAAGCAGGACCACATTGCCTAGCTGATTTTGTCAAATTAAATGTTGTCGCAAATAATTTCTCGTAATTTTTTTTCTTTGTGTTTTTATAAAATTAACAATTTTTGTTTTTAAAATATCAATACAAATTTTTGTAATAAAAGTTACTTATTCTGTGTTGGCATTGATTTTGAAAACATATTTGTGGGTCATCTTTCAATATAGATAATAATTTCTCCTGAAACTCAGTTTTAGCTTTTTTCTTCCATCTCCATATATTTTATGAATTGCTGATGCTCAACTTTTATGCAAGCAGCAGCAGATGAGCTGTTGGCTTTTTAGCATGTTTTATGAACACTGTTAAGGTGTCCTTGAGAATTCTGGATGTTCGTGAAGCTGCCTTTATATTGGCTTCATCTGTTACATGATTTTCTTTATTCCTGCATTTTGCAATCTGTTAAATAAAAATTACATGTTTAATAGGAATACAAACTAGTTCTTAAATCAGAAAAAACCTATGAATATCTACTTGGTAAAATAAAATAAAAATTCCTTTTGTTTAAGATAAGTAACACCTATTTTGTGTCTTGATTCACAATAAATTAAAAGTTTATTATTGCAACTACTCGATAACAGTAGTTTACTTTATACTAAACAACTTGATGGATTTAAAAGTAAATGATTGCTTGGATCGAAACTATTATGGAAAAAGCAAAGATGATTTAAATTTTGAACAAAAAACATTTATTAAAATATAACTTTCCTTTTTTTATACTAAATTCATAAACTTATTTCACACATGATAATCTGACCACGTTTGTAAGAATGGTCAGATTATAATAAGAAAAAATATACTATGTTTCACCAAAAACCAGAAAAAGCAATAAAGACTTATCTTTTGGCACCACAAATAATCAAATATTTTTTATCTAATCTATTTGTCATGAAAGTTTTGATAAATTTTATATTAATGCATTTGAGTAATAAAATATAGGTTGTCACGTTGAAATATTTTTGAGATTGTATTTGAAAGAAAAATATTATAAATTTTATTATAGGTAGAAGAAAGTTTTTTTTACTTCATCTCTACTAGACCAATTATACATCTACAGCAAACTTTCTTTAATATTTTTAATGTTACATAATATATTTATTGGGTAGTTTATAAAAGAAACTTATGGAACATTTCAAAACAGTATTTTAATTTTTAAGAACAAATATGCTTTATTCTTGTGGAGACAGTCTTTCTGGGAAGTGGGTATTAAATAACAGCTTTCAATTTTTTATTGACAAAGATTTAATTAAAATATGCAATAACTAGAGAAATTTACTTACTTGAAATTTCGATTTTGATACTGTAGCTGTTAAAGGGCGTAGACATTGGTAACGTCAGTATCAGCTCCAAAAACCTCATTTCAAAGTCCGTCTCTATTCCATTTCTTTAGACATTTCACCACACCCTGTTTTCCATCTTTTTTGGCAAAAAACGCTGCATTTTTTTAGTTGATTTTTTTTTAAAAAAAAAGTTAAATGACTCATTTGTTGTGCCATCAGTGTCATTAGATTGCCGTGCTATTTCACTATACGCTTCGTTTTTTTTTATTATTTCCTATAAAATACCAGTGTTCCTTTTCTAAATTAGCGTAAAATAAACTTCAATTCACTTCATTTTGAAAAATAAACATTGAAAAGAGACGAATATGCAACTCTTCTGTTCAGATCGCGAAAAAAAATCAGTTGAAGTCACGGGGTTTACTTCGACCAATTAGAATTGTCCAATAACTCCAGGTTAAGAAACCCAGAGTCAAGTAACTGGAGGTCGAAAAAGAGCGGTGAATACGAGGGTTAATGTATAGAACTACTTTTTACCGTATCATTTTATCTTAACTTTCTATTTACAATATTTATGAGAAAAAACTGTTAAATATTCATGGAGTTCTTTAAAAGACCTTAAGTAAGAACTTTACTGAGAGTGTGTAAAATAAGTTAATTACCTGTTTTAGGCTAGTAATTGTACTATTTTAACATAATCTAAATCAATTAATCCTCTCTTGATTAAAAGAGAGACATTTTTCTCGTTTTTAAATTTATATTTTGTCGTATTTAAATAAAACGTTATCAGTAATTTTTATACACAATGTCAAAGTAGAATATTCCAAGCGCAATTACGTTAAACGGAATGTTTAGAGGAAAAATCAGCTATGGAACCAATTAGAATCAATGAAAAAATATTAGCGGGGTCACGGGGTGAATTCTTATTACTTATCTCATTGTATTGTTTCGTGTAATAACTCATTACTGTGTATACTCGCATGTTTTATATTATTTAGTATGTAGTATAACTTTGTTCAATGATAAAATCATGCATGAAAAATTGCCTGATAAAACTACACATTGATACAAATTGAATTCATACATTCGTACAAAAAAATTATACATTAAGTACTTTTGTTAAGATTTGTATTTGCTTTACGTCCAAACAATCTAAGATAATCAATTACTTCCTAATATTTACTATCAGCAAACTTATTTTCCTAAAAGAGTTCATTCACAAGACTTATGAAATTGTACTGAGTATAAATATATTCCAAATTTATCTTTCTCGAAGACTATTAGTATAACTAAACATACCTCTATTGTATTGCCTAAATACAACTTAGATTTAATAAGAGAAAAAAATATGATTCTCAATATTTTTCTGTAATATGTAAGTATACATTTATAATTGTCTAACCAATTTATATTTGAATTAATTTGAAAATAGCTTCATAGATGATTTGAGGCGATTCCATTTTTTTATATAGTAATATTATGACTTGTGGCTACAAGACAATTTTAAATCTCTCTCTAACACTAGTTTTTATTCTCAATATCTCAATTTAATACAGATAAATAGCATCAACAATGAAGCAAATTTTCTAGATATAGGAATTAAATTAAAATATAATGTTATAATAACTAATATATATTTAAGACAAAAAATAGATAAACTTAAATTCAATTTTATAAAAGTAACTCATTAGGAAAATAATGTGCATGTTTCAATATTTAGAAATATTATTATTAATTGCATAAAACGTAACTAAGTTCTTGTTCCAAAGAATTCAGAAAAATTAAAAAACTGTAGACACTTTATTAAATATTGCTTAATTTAAAAATACCCAATAAAATTTTTATTAATATTTAATTGTATAAGAAAATTCTAAATTGTTTGGGTTAAATTTCTTAGAATAATATTAGTTTACTATTATAAATTTATTATTTCTTCTAGAGAGATATACAAATATTTATAGAATATACTTACCTTTATATTAAAATCTAGATGTATATTATAAATGTGAAATATTGTAAGGATGTTTGGGCGTCTTTCACGCAAAAAAATTGAATGGATTTTAATGAAACTTTACAGTAATATAGCTTATACATCAGAATAATACATAGGCTATAATTTATAAAGATATTGTGAAAGTCCAAAATATAACGATATTTGTCAAGCGAGTAGGAAAAAACTCTGCCATCTGCAAACAATTCTGGCAAGCGCTGCAATAAGGCCCACGTCAGCATATATCTAACTTTTGTTTGTGAAAGAACCCTTTTTGTTTTGGCTACGCAAGGCGCTCGTTTCTAATTAATTCCTGTGATCAGCATAATCCCTAATTTTTTTTTATTTCAGAATAAAACTAAGTTTTGATGGGAGAGATTGTTATAAATCTCTCTTTATTTGAATGTTTTTTCAATGATTTTACTATGCACATTTCGTAGTAAGAAATTGATCTCTTTTTAAAATAAATACTTTTATTGCTTCTGGTACTTACAGTAGATAAACTTTGTCTTTCACACTACGTCATTTGGACATATTTGCATAGTTTATTTGTGGTTAGTAGTTAATTATAAAGTTATAATTTTAATTGAATAGGAGGATATTGCATTTTTAAATATACAAACAATTTTGGAGTGAGTGAATATTAACGTCACACTGTTCAGCTACACGAGGGCTTTTGGCAATGGACCACGTAATTTTGAACCATGATCAAGTGTCGTGGACGACACCTGAGCTGGCAGCCCCTTCTCCTAACTACCACACCACACCAACTTAGAAGGAATATTCTACCAATACTTAGCAGAAATACTCTTTGAAATCCACTCTTCCAAGATATATGGCAGCACGGGTTCTATGATGAGTATTTTAGAGGGGAAGGCGAACAGTTTTGCAGCAGATATGCGTTTTCAGCTGACGGCGGTTTTAGCGGATTGCAAACATTATTGTTTTAGTCCCGAAAAAAAGTTACTGTCAAAATTTAAGTGTCATATGTTTTTGTATGCTAATGAAGACCTTAGAAAACGATTTGACTATTTATTTTAAGTGAACGGTGTATATAATTAATTTTACAGTGGAATATCTTTAATTAATTTATTATCTCTTACGGATTAAATTTCCCAAAGTGGAGCATTTCGTTAATGTATATCCCTTAATTTTCAATGTAGTGATCCAAAAAAATATGGTATGAAAAAATTGCAGTAAATTATAATGTGGTAGATAAATCATTAACGTGCAACGCTCCCCTACACGGCGGTTCTTACAAAGATCTAATAAAGCTCGAGCTATGGAAGTAGCTAGGCATTTGCCAACTTGACTCTATCGTTATCATTTCGCTGTGTTTTTTATTGAATCTCCATTATAGCCATTATAATTTAAGAAACGGTGTTGCTTGCGAATATTACAATTTTAACATAAAATAAATACAACAGAAAGTAATATTAATGTATTGCACTTTCAGATATAAATTATTTACACTATTTTAAGGGTTCATTACGTAAAACTTTTAACAATGTTTTACTTTTGCTGAGCAGACTTTAGCTTAGGGAGGTATCTTCAAAAATTGACCTTCAAGGGTGTTACGGGGAATTATAAATAAAAAAAATTCCTTTTTATATCAGCTATTAGATCTACGTACTTAAAATTTAACAAGGTTTTTTTTCTTTCTTTTTTTATTTAGCTGAGATATGCAAAAAGCTTTTTTTGTTTAATTTGCAATTCACGTAAAATTAACTCATTAAAAACTTCTTTATACTTCAATCTGTGTTGCTTAATTTTTCAGTTGACCCGTACAACGAACGGGTATACCAGCTAATTATAGATAAAATTTTTCATTATCTTAGTTTTAATTTATCCATATAATTTCCTTTTAAATATTCAAGTACATTTATGATCCTAGTGTGTGTTCCTCAAGTAACGGTAGCTCTTATACATACTATTTAATTAATTTATTTCTATTGATTTCATATAATTGCTAAGGGCTACTATTCAGCCTATTCCATGTCTTGAATTTGTATTTGAGTTCAGAATCTGGCAATAACTTGTTTATTGTATTCAGATTTAGCGCAGATTATGCAGTTTTGAATTAAAATTTTATGTAAGCTACCATTTTCTTGCGATGGAATTAGATATTATATCCATTATTTTCAATAGGATTTTTCTGGGTATTATTAACAGAAAGAGGGTTGGTTGGCTAGCCTAAAACCATGTTAAAGACCATTTTTATATACATTATTTTAAATATAAGAAATATCCTAAGTCAGAAACATTTTTAATACTACAGTATTCATATATATATATATATATATATATATATATATATATATATATATATATATATATGATTATGCTTAGGTTTCTAAATATTTGTATATCTTTATTAAAATTCCCTTTTTATAATTGATTATATATCTTTTATAAATTCTAATTTCTGGTTCATATTACAATTTCTTTTATAGCATACTTCAACTATAGTGATTGTTAACTATACTGTCTAAGTTGAGAATATTAACTATATATATATATATATTTACTAATGAAATTTCGTGTGTGTGTGTTTGTATGTATCCACGTTTGAGAGTGGCATGGCTTCTTATTATTTTATTTCACGATTAGGTTATATAATTTTGAGCCTTTGAATGGATCAGTTATCGTTTGGTATTTGGGTACTCCATTTTATTTCACAATCAAACACACACACACACACACATATATATATATATATATATATATATATATATATATATATGTAAACAAAAGGCTGCATTAACATTTAGCGTTTCGAGATCACAGAAAACAGGAAGCTACGGGTGATATGATGAGAGACGAAAAGCAGGGTGGTAGACGAATCCTCTCCTTATACAGGTGCTTTTATATGAAACGGCTACCGGAAGTTTCGAAATCAACGTGATTTCCATGGACATATCTTGTAAACGGTGAAAATATATCGTATAATGAATCTTAATGAAACCTTAATTTTAAAAGGCTGAGATTTTAGTTTTTAAGAAGTGTTGCTACAGTAGAACGTTTATCCGAACGTTTATTATCCGGAGCTTCGAATATTCGGACCAGTTTTTTTATCAACTACATGTACTGTATATGAATACGTTTTCGAACAGTGCAATGCTCAACAGTTGTTTCGCGTGGGGTCAAAAGTGACAGGAAAACTCAAGGTCAGGGATATTTGGGGAATTTCAGTTGTGTGATTTGGTAAACATCTGCGCGGTATATTAGGGCAGTTTGTTTCCAAGTTATGGAGCGTATACGTGCTCTTTTGTTGAGTTGTGAACTGCTATGAGATTGTGACTTCCGTGCAAGAAGAATCCGACACTATCGACGATGAAGCGGATGAAAACGAGGACAACAACAAGGACAAAAGTAGCAAGGGTTCATCAAATGCTCATCCGTTTTCTGCGTTAGAGACAGCTATGGAGTGGTACAAAAAACAATCAGAGTGCTGTCCTACTCAACTACTGTTGCTCAAGAAAGCCAGTGACCTTGCAGAGAAAAAGCGAAGGCTTACAATGGTACAGCGAAAAATAAGTGATTATTTTACTGAAGGAAGGTAAAATTGCGACATTTTGCAGCAATTTTGCGTTTTCTGCAAGCACGTTTTTCGCATGTGATGATTTTCTATTTTCTATTTCTATTATAGAGTACGGTTTCATATACTGCATCGATTGCATTCGGTTTTCGGTTATCCGAACAATCACGTATCTGAAAGATTACCGATCCCAATAGATTCGGATAAACCACATTATACTGTACTTTTATTCCCGTTAGATGGGTAGCTAACAATTTATTATTTACGTGAGAGTCCAGAAGGGAAAGTTGTTTAGATGGAATTTTAAAGGGAGTTATTACGAATATACATGTGTGAGTGTGTTCTTACTTAGACATTAAAATTCAAGTATTTGTTTCAATGTGTAAAAAATATTATAGCATATCAATTCCGAACTACATTTCTTTTCCAAATCTACTCTTGTTTATAATTGTCTCGGAATGTATTTTCTAAGTTAACGAATGATTAATAATGCTAAAGCAGTCCTGAACTTTTCTCAGTTTCCCTCATTAACTGCATAATTCGATTCTATTTAATTTTTGCAAAATTTTGTTAAGGAAACAATTATTATAAAATAAAAACGATTTTTTAGATAAATATATATTTATAAATTGTTTTATATTAGATAAAATTAATTGACAAATTTACTTTTTAAGAAATTTAATCCGAACTTCCGAAAGGACGAGAATGAAAAGTTAAAAAAAGTGGGAACACACACACGCACATTTACTCAAAATAATATTTGTTCCTTGATTTGTTTCGGGGGCTTTTTTGGGGGAATCTTGAGGAAAGACGAGGCTTGGATGTGTGTGTGTGTGTGGGGGGGGTATTATTGTTTGTGTTGTAATGTGTTATGGGCCACTCCAGTAACAAAATCAAAACAGAAAAAAAAGTTCTCATCCGTTTCGCTTGAGCACAAAACTTATTTACTGTCAGCAAACTTTTTTGATTCTTTCCGCTGTTCTAGTTCTGTTTTTCTCCAAAAATGTCTCAGAAGTATAGATAAAAAGTACATAAAATTTTATGTGCCTAAAAAATGCGACAAGGCTGGATAGGTTAGATGCATTGAATCAGTTAATAAAAAATTGTTATACATAAAATCCTTAAATATAATTATCTTTTGTTTTATACATACTCATTTTATGTAGAATAGTAATTAAGTAAATTAATAAGCTACTACAGAAATGTATGTTTTAAGGAGCCTGATGTTTGCATAAGTATGAAGCATTAAATCTAAAAAAGAGAAATAAAATTAAACAGGGATAGTTAGTTATCGTTATATTTCAATCGCTTATTATGACACATAGAGTTGTGAAAAGAAAATGATATCTCCCCTCTCGAGTGATCTACTAAACATAGTATTTGTCATTAAGAAAGACAGCTTGAATTCAAAATAATAACCTTAACACTTTTTTCTGCTAATGATTAATAATGGTTCTACTTGTAAAACGTAAGTTTTTTATTTTTTAAATAAATAACTTTTTTTTACCATTTATGTAAAATTTTATCTATTTTTGAAAAATAATCCATATACAAAGTATTTGCCATTTCTATTTTAACTTACCGAATATTTCTAAAATTTATTATTTCCTAAAAAAAATATACTTTAGAAATTTATTTAAAACTCATTTTTTATGACATAGAATAGTCATTAAAAGTAAAAGTATGAGCAAACGAATGAAAATCCATATCATAAATCGCTCCTGGTATATGTGTAATAAGTGTTATGAAAAAAAGTATACTTAGTACAATACATAATTTTATCCTTAACATATCCTTTAATAAATATTTCTCTCTTCTTTCATAAAAATAATCCTCGGAATGATCTTTCAGATACACCCTGCAATGTTGATTTAAAGAGTTCTACTATTTTTTAACATAACCTTATCTGAAATACATAATAAAAAATATTATTTTGCTGCAAATTATTTAAATAAAATTTTTTACTTATTGTTTTAAACTTTCGAATCTTTTTTATTGCCAGAATTAAAAACTTTCTTAAGACAAGTTAATGGTTTTAATTGATTTGACTTTTCTCTCCTTTGAGTGCCTTATAGATTTTTAAGTAGCGTTTTGAAAATCAAAGTTAAAGAGAAGAAATATTACAGGATATTGAGAAAAGGTGTTTTTCTTAGCTGTAAACCTCCATTATTCTTAGAAAAGAAGTAATGTTTCTTTCATTGGCAATCATTTTTGAACAAACGAGACTTTTGATCAATTTGAGAAATTTCATGGTCCAAAAATAATCTGAGAAGCTGTATATTTTTTTTTACATTTTAAATAAGATTTTTGTAAAATGTAGATCTGTATCATCAATATTCAGAATTACTTTGCGTGACTTTCAAATTATTTTTTTCTGGGTGTAAATCTTTAATTTCAATATCATTGCGTAGCTTTAATTTTTTTTTAACTAAAAAAAGGGTTACTAGCTATAATAAGCAAACCCTACGATTGAAAACTGCAAGATATATATAAAAAAACAAGAGAAGATGTCTTCTTTAAACTGTTTATGCGTTTAAATGAACACAATTTTCAACATTTATTGATCAAAAAAAGATATTTAATTATTATAACCCTTTAAGAAACATTTGTAAAACCTATTTATAAAGAATTTTTTTAATCATGCAAAGAATTAACTATTTTCGATCAGCCATATTTCAATTAGGCTATTAGTAAACGTTGAAATTTAAAAAAAGTACTAATACATTTAATTTTTAATTTTCTACTAATAATGATTTTCAGGTTTCGAGGAATAACTTATAAATAATTCCTGTATATTCATTAAAGATTATTAAAAATAAATTTATTTTTAACCCAGTGTAATCATTTAAATTAGCTCGTCGGAAGCCTCCGAATGTAAGAAAAAGTTTAATTAATGTTTAGGTTTCAATGTACATTCAACTTCACAAATTATTTTTTAAAATGAAAGAAATTTTTACTATGAGTATTGAGTGTTTTGAGTTCAGGAATTATTAGAAAAAATGATGTAAATAAGAAAGAAAGAAATCAAACCTACGCATATATATATATATATATATATATATATATATATATGTGTGTGTGTGTGTGTGTGTGTGAGTGTGTGTGTGTGTGTGTGTGTGTGTGTGTGTGTGTGTGTGTGTGTGTGTGTGTGTGTGTGTGTGTGTGTGCGTGTATATATATATAAACATGACATGAAGTCGAACAATAAATAAGAATTTTGGGAAAATCAGTACATGGAAAACTATAAAAAGAGATAGAAAATATTACTGATCTTCTAAAATACTAATTAAATTAAAACGTAGATTAAATACAGAATAACGGGTAACAATAATAGGAAATTCTAAAAATTGTAAGCGAAATTCTTGGAATTGTTATTCGTATTAAAAACGGAAAACTTAATTGTTCAGATAATATTTAAATTTCTCCGCGTATATTTGGCTTTAAAATATTTCATTTTTTTAATTTGACGTGAAAAAGTCATACAAAACTGTACACAGTTAGATTTGATTGCATTGTAATTGCAGTTTATAAAAAATGACATTATTCCAGTAGTCATGGGTAATTAGTCTTGTATGGCAATGTCCCTTAGCTTGATCGACTTATGAGGTATATCTACTGAATATGCAAATAGTGCTCTGCATATGACTGATCGAAGTTAAAATCCCTTCTAAAATCACGGTGTGAAATATCCTCCCTATTTCTCTTGACCGTTCAAAAATTGCTCTCTAAAAAGATTAAAACTGTGACTGGTCTTTACGCGACCTTCTCATTAATCCTCTTGGGGAATCTTTGGGCTCGCATTCGCATCTAATTCACAGCCATCTCTCTCAAGAAAAGACCCTGATATACAGATTGGTTAAAGAATATTAAGTCAGAGTTTGGGAATTGTGTAAAATCTGATGGAGTGGAGAATCTGTTGCAGCGTTACTAAGGTGGGATTTAAATGATTTACGCAACTTGACTTAAAAACGGAGTTTTACTACTATACTAAGTTAATGGATTAGGAATTTATAGGATAGGATAAAATTGATTAGATTAAATTGATCTGTTAACTTGCACTTATTCACTTAGGGTTTATTGCTTTCTTTATATCACTCCTAGGGCTTCCTTTTGTGGCTCAACTAGTGGTTAATTAGTGTGTTTGAATAATAACAAATTATAATTATCATGGAAGTTTCTGGTCATGCTTTGTTTTCTTTATCATCTTTAGGTAGGCAGGAAGGTAAGGGAGCGACTTCAGGGAAAGTGGCTCACAAAACTATCTATGTGTTATGCCCGGAATCATGTATATTTCTCACTATATGGCAGTAGCATATTGTTACTAACGTGTTTTGATATATGATTATTTTATTTTAAACCAGACATTAGCACAATCAAAAATATATATTAGCGATATGTTTTAGCAACCTTATATCAGTTACTAAGTTCCGCGCTTCGTGAATATACCTGGGTAACGTTCTATTTCTAGTATTGTATGCGTTATGCAATCAATCAGGAAGGATTTTGGAAATAGTATTAATGGATCTGAGAATTATTTTTAAATAGCTCATTGTTTTGAAAGTTCGGCGAGTGAACCTGAGAGCAGTGATGAAATGGATCTGTACTTTTAACTGTGATGCTGAAATTTGCATCTCAAGCTTTGAAATTTATCTCACGAGGAAAAAAAAAATTCTAATATGTATTTGCATTATGTTTACGTGTAATAAAATTTTTCTTTAATGTTTAAAACATATGGTTTATAATGTTCATATTTAATGGAAAGCCAACATTCAGTTATAATAACCCTGAATGTTGGCTTTTGTGAAAATAGTATTTTTTTTTATTTCAAACTAAAAATTTACCCAAAATTTAAAAATAAATACATATATTGCACATACATTTAGTTTTATATAATTTTCTTGAATAATAAAAAGGCACTTTTTATGAAAATTTTCCTCAAAATTATGCGACTATTAAGGGGTTAAATCTGGAAAATAACTTGCACAGGTTATTCGTGATAAGACCTCATGGATCAAAGTACTCATGCTAACCTTGAGTGGAAATTCTGAAAGTATGGCCCAACTCAGTATTCGTCCTCGTCTTTTGACTGTGGTTTAAGAATCACGAGGTTCATCCCCAGTAGATCTCGTGTTGTTTTACAGTGCCAAGTTAATAAGGACTCACTTACAAACGTTTTATCAGTAAAGAATGCTTATCATTCTGTACAAGTATAAAATAATACAGATAGTAAATTTTTCAAAGTAAATATTTGTATACAAAATGAAATGCATGCTCTTTCAAGTTTCCTTGCTTAAATAGTTTCAACAGTGTGACATGTAACATCGGATAAAAGTTAAAAGATGGTTATTTCGGAGAAACTGGCATATCATTTATGCTAAGCTATTCGTAAAGAAATATTTCTTGTGTTGATGCTGATTATATTGTCGATATAAGTCTAAGTTCCTTCGTATAAAAATTTCATGGAGATATAAATTCGAATTTTACAGTCCCATTTCTTTGAATGAAAAATATTCGTGTTCCTCCAAATAAGTTCTTACAAATGTAACAATACATTTTGAAGAAGAATTCAATTGTGGTACTTAATAAAAAAAGGAATTTTCCTTTTAAAAAAAACTTTAATCTCTAACACCATAAGGGAAAAATTTAATTTTTAATAACGTTATTATTTCATTATTTATTTATTATTATTATTTCATTGATTTCTTTTTTTTTAAATTCTTACTTTTATGAACGTTTAGACTGCAATTTACACGAGACATCCATTGAAATTGAAAGGAAATAATTCAAATCATATTAATCAAAATATTTAATTTTGTTACTATTAACCCTCTAAGTGGATACCTTCCTCCTGAAAAGTTATTCCGAAAGCGTTTAACTCTTATTTTGAATTTCGCTTTAAAAATGCAACAGACTTCTTTCCTTTCCCCCTTTTAGAACTTGGGAGGTCGAACGGGGACAGTTTTATGACATAGTTCGGTTACTTTGTCAAGTAAGAACCAAGCGATGAATCGTTTACAGCTAGCTGTTAAATTGTCTTGGGCAATCTTTTTTGAAAGCTGTAAAGGAATTGGGTGTTTCTTTCTCCTATATGTTCCGTCACAGTAAAATTAAAACAAAATGAAAGGTAAAAAAAAGGAAAAAATGAAATAAATAGTATGTTAGAAGTTGAAAAACAATTATATTTCTTCAAACAAAATTTATTTTTCTGTCATTTTTTTAAAATTAAAAATATATATATTTTTTTTTTTGGTATTCCGATTTAAACCAGAAAAAGGCATCGTGTATTCATTTTTGAATATGAGAGTAAGAAAACGCGCTCACTTTCCTGTTTTTTTAAAAAAGTAATGAGGTAAAAAGAGCAAAGGCCCTATCTCATTTTTTAAACAATAACACAATAACTGGTACACACGGTGATATACATACGATGATTATATTTATGAAATAAAACCGATCTTTCTCTATTCAGTTATATTTTAATTTAAAATAGCATGAAAAAGGATTTCAATACTTTTAATTTATTTTAATTAAAATCATATAAAAGATATTTTTATGTTAACTGAATATTTTTCGGAAAAAATTTAAATATTCCTTCCTAGTGTTCTCTTTTTCGAACTTCTTGTATTAAATAAAAATTCCTTTCCACATCGGCATTTGTTTTTGGTGTTGTTTTTCTGATGCCACCCTGTTTCGATCGAGGCCCACGAAATCAATTTTTTATTTTGTCGTTGGCCTTGAGCACCATACAGGTGACAGATACGATTTAGCTCGGCGAAGTTCCGAAGGGGACGATAGATGGCGACACGACCTCTATCTCCACCTCCACAATTTCTGCATCTAGACTGATGGGGAGGGAAATATTCTCCAGTACCTGCGCTCGTGATTAAGCCCACAAGACTACGAACCCACTGATTTAACGAGCACGTACTCCGTGTGTACTCGGAGGGTGTTTGGTGGCATCGGGCATCGAACCCAGGCCTTCCGGTCTGGAGTCCGATGCTCTAACCACTAGGCTACCCACGGCCACATCGGCATTTGTGATGGACATAACACACATTCAGTCAATAATTTTTAATTTTAATGGGGGATATACTTCTTCAAATGCGCATGACAGTATTTCTAAACATTTTCTACTCAAGTTTAATTTCTAATCTTTCTGTTTCTTTTATTACAAGGAAAAATGTCACACATCGATAACTACATTTTCACACAATTCAGTCATTACAAATTCTATTGTGAGAAAAGTTCTCCCTAATTAATCTTGTCTTTCAAAACAGTATACTTAAAACAAATTTCTTCAGTGAAGTTAACTGACAGTTCCACAATGTATTCATACCAAATTTTAAAAAGAAATTTAACACTTGAAAATGTATCCTGTATTAAATTTTTCAGTATACACAAATATTTCCTGCTGTAGGGAAGATATAGTATGAGAGATATGTGGTGTGCGGTTGTGAAAGAATGTTTTCGTACGTGTAGACTATTTTTGAAAATTTGAATATCACTGAAGCTGATCATATAACTGCAAATGAGCTTTATTTTAATGTGTGCTGGTATCAAAGTAAAACACTTTACAATATTAAACAGCATATGGGTTTATACTCAATATCAAACTATTCGCAAAATGGCTTACAACTTCTATTCAAATTGTAAAGAAACTGAAATATAAATATATCTTACTGCAGTAAAAAATATTCATAATATGTAAGTGTCCTATTCCTCCACTTATTTCAGTATATTTTTAAAACTGTAGCCGAATGCAAATTTCTATATTTATAAACGAGGCATAAAAGCTCACACAGTCTTAAAAATGTCTATCATTTTTAAATATACTACTAAAAAACGTATATGGATTGTAAGATCAGTAGTAAAGTCCTAAAAGCTTTTAGAGGAGCTAAAAACATGTAATTTTGGATTGATCAAATTTTTAATATAATACACAAATATACATGTTATTAAGCAAATACATTTGAAAAATCAAACTTTCTTCTTAAATAAACGTAATTGAAAGAAAAATGTTTAATTGCAAAAGAGTGGAAATACATGTTTATCTAAGGGGTATCCCCAAAGTGAGGTAATCCTCAAACTTAAGACTTAAACTCAGTGGCACAACAATCCTTGAGGGCCAGGAACTACTGTGCCCATCATAATACACATGACCATTGGACGCTGAGGTGCATGAACAAATGTCCCGATTTGGTGGTCTGTCTGAAGAGTGACCTTCAGTGTTTAAGACCCGAAGCAAGCTGGTACTCGACCCAATGTAGCGGGGATGAAAGGCAGAGTCGACCTTGCGCAGCCCGTTAATCGAACCCCAGACTTGTGGTGTGGAATATATATAAATATATATATATATATAATGTAATAATTCCCTCTACCATCCTTTTAATTAACTCTTTTAATAAAATTGAAATAATATTTTAATTATTGGGTTAGAAACTAACATCCGGATCTTAATCGCAATCGATGAATATTATTTCATCAGAAATCCCTGTACCGCCCATTCTATCCAATCAGAACTATGATTACGCGCTTGCACTTTTGGTATAAAACCGAACACCTTATGTAGTCGCGCTCTCTTCTGTCTTCTTTTTGTCCGCGTCATGTAGGAATGTAAATAGCTGCTCTCAGAGTCTCTGTGTTATGTCCGTCAAGATGTCACTCCTGCTTGTCTCCTGTCCACTATGCATTATAATCATCGCAAGTTGTCTCTTCAACGTGAAAATGTACCGTAATTTTGTTCTAAGCTTTGATGCGGCGCCACAATAAAGAAGATGTCTGTTCACTGAAGATGTTTTACTGAAACTCGGCTAAAGCTAAACAAAAATATACCACTTGGCCAATACTTTACACATATATTATATATATATATATAATATATATAATATCAAAATAATCATAATATTTTATATATATACATATATATATATCATGCTCTCTGAGTTATCCATACTCTGAAGTTTTGTTTATTAAATATATATATATAGTTCTTTTATTTCTCTATAAATATTTTTATATATATATATATAAAATATATATATATATATATATATATATATATAATATATACACTGCTCAAAATAATTAAAGGATATTGTGGTTTTAGGTGGATCTTGGGGCTTTGAAACTTTTTAGCTGATTGATACAGGGTCGACAGATGTAGTAGGTTATATGAGAATAAATTACACATGTTTGGCAGAAAAAAATACATTTTATTGCACATTTGTGCACAAAAGGAAAAAAAACACAATCTGTGCATATGAGAAAAAAAGAATAAGAACAGGTGTTTTCTTCAAAGGAAACCATTTTAAGTAGGGGGTATGGTTTCCACGGAAGGCCAGCAACATTGAGCACCTTTGAGGCATTGGGTCAATGAGGCTATTAATCACGAGTTGCGATATTCTGTCCCACTCTTCCAAAATAGCTCTTTCCATTTCTTGGAGAGTTTGTGGGGGTGGTAGGCTGCCAGCAACTCTTCTTCCTAGATCGTCCCAAACGTGCTCTATTAGATTCATGTCTGGGAAACACGCTGGCCATTCCATTCGTACGATTCCTTCCTCGAAAGGAAATCCTCCACCAGGTTACCACGATGTGGCCTGCAGTTATCGTCAATTAAAATGAAGTCATCTCCGATTGCTGCAGCGTAAGGAACTACAATATGTCTGAGGATCTCATCCCTATATCGGCGAGCAGTCAGAGGTCCATCTCGAATGATCGAGAGGTCTGTGCGCCCGTCAATGGTGTTGCCACCATACACCAACACTCACCCACCGCCAGATCTGACACTTTCATGCACGAACGCAGGATTATTCCTACTGCCACGATCCCTCAGGATGAAAATACGTCTATTATCCGGATGAACAGAAAAACGGGACTGGTCAGAAAAAAACATTGCTCCATTCATTTCTCCTCCAGTTCACATGCTCTGTTGCTCACTCCCTGTGGTCGCAACGATGCCTTGATGTTAGTCTAACACAGACCATTGGTCAGCGAGCATACAGATCTACACCATGGAACCGGTTTCGCACAGGCTGTGTTGAAAACGTGGTGCCAGTAGCCGAGCGAAGGTGTTGTTGGAGAAGAGTAGCGTTCATATTTCGGTGTCTCCGAGCCGTTAACACTAAATAACGATCTTCATTAGGCGTTGTTGCCTGTCTACGACCTTGTCCTGGTCTTCGGCCTGCACTTTCAGTCTCCAAAAAACGGTTTCAGATCCTGGAAATCCCACTTTGTGACACTCCAATGGCTTGCGCTAGTTCGATCCCCTTCTAACCTACCAACAACTCTCCAAGCTTCTGAATCGGTTAAATGACTTCGCTGAGACATCGTACTCATCGAAACAAAGCAGTCACTGAATGCCAATCATCCTTGTCTTTATTTCAGTTAAAAGTCAAATTTCATTCGCTGCCACTGAAGCGACGTTTTTGACGTCCAACTCAAAATTAGCATACTCCATAGTTTGAAAATCAGAAAAATTTGCATTTGTAATCCTGTTCTTCCATTTTCGGCAAAAAAAATTTCGCTTACATCTTTATTTTGTATAAAAAAAAATTTAATTGTTTTTTGAGCAGTGTATTACATCTTTATTTCATATAAAACTTACAATATATATATTTAATTGTTTTGAGCAGTGTATATATATAATATATATATATATAATATACATATATATATACATATATATATATATATATATATATATATATATATATATATATATATATATATATATATATATATATATATATATATATAATATACTACCTGGTATACCCGTTCTTCGCACGGGTGAACTGAAAAATTAAACAACACAGATTGAAGGATAAAGAAGTTTTTAATGAGTTAATTTTAAGTGAATTGCAAATTAAAAAAAAAGCTTTTTGCATATCTCAGCTAAAAGGGAAAAAAAGAAAAAAAATACTTTCTTAAAATTTCAAGTCTGTAGATCTAATAGCTGATAAAAAGGATTTTTTTAATATTTATAAATCCCCCTAACACTCTTGAGGGTCGAATTTTGAAAATTCCTCCCTACGCTGATCTCTGCTCAGCAAAAGTAACATATTGTTAAAAGTTTTGTGATGCTTAAAATATTGTAAATAATTTATATCTGAAAGTGTCATACACTAATATTACTTTCTGTTGAATTTATTTTATATTAAAATTGTAATATTCGCAGGCAACGCCATTTCTTAAATAACAATGGCAATTCAATGAACCACATAGCGAAATATTGACGATAGAGTCAAGTTGGCAAATGTCTAGCTACTTTCATAGCTCAAACCTTATTAGAGCTTTGTAAGAACCACCGTGTAGGAGTGCGATGCACGTTAATGCTTTATCTACCGCATTATGATTTACTGCAATTTTTTTTTCATGCAATATTTTTTTGGGTTGATTTTTTTTACATTGAAAATTAAGGAACATACATAAAAAATACTCCACTTTGGAAAATTTAATCCGTTTAGAACTAATAAATTAATTAAAGATATTCCACTGTAAAATTAATTATATACACAGTTTACTTAAAATAAATAATCAAATCATTTTCTAAGGTCCCCATAAACATACAAAAGCACAAGACACTTAAATTTTGACATTAACAATTTTTTTGGGACTAAAAGGATAATCTTTGCAATCCGCTGAAAACGCAATATCTGCTACAAGACTTTTCGCCTTCCCCACTAAAATACTCATCAAAGAACAAGTGCTGCCTTATATCTTGGAAGAGTGGATTTTAAAGAATATTAAAGCTAAGTATTGGTAGAATATTCCTGCTATGTTGGTGTGGTGTGGTAGTTAGGAGAAGGGGGTACCAGCTCAGTTGTTGTACACGTCACTTGACCATCGTTCAAGGCCGCGGTAGCCGAGTGGTATAGGCATCGGATCGTGGCTGGCTTTGTCACGAGTTCGAGCCCAGTACCACTAAAGACCCGCCGTGTAGGGCAGCGATGCACGCTAAATCTGTCGAGAGCTGAAACGTCCTCCCGTTGGTGTGGTGTGGTAGTTAGGAGAGGGGGGTGCCAGCTCAGGTGTCGTCCACGTCACTTGACCATGGTTCAAAATTACGTGGTCTGTCGCCAAAAGCCCTCGTGTAGCTGAACAGTGCGACGTTAATATTCACTTACTCCAAAAAGTACAATACAGTAGTTATAATTATTTTTATACTTAAAAAGCAATATCTGTCTATTCAATTAAAATTATAGCGTTATAATTAACTACTAACCACACAAATTTTGAAAATTTGTCCAAATGATGTAGTGTGAAAGAGAAAGTTTATTCAGACAGACAACAAATACGTCTTATATGTATATAGACATACATTTGTTTGAATTCTTGTGTATTATTACTTTTGTAAGCCTCCTGTCATACTTTATGGTGTACCAGTCTTTTAAAGCTGACTGAGCCACAACAACATTTAGCTGGGTATAGCTAGTTATAACATAAAATTAAATCTTAAAAAAATATCAAAAATAAAAGAAGGCTCAATATTTTGAATAAATCAGTATAA